>SNQJ01S0155851.1:0-15074 GCA_010110895.2 Picea sitchensis | reverse complement strand
TAATATAGGAAAAAAAAAAAAAAAAACTTAGTATTAGAGTTTTTTATTACCATATGTATGAAGTGTTCTTCTCATAAGACCAATATAAAGTCATTATTCATTGATTGGTGTGGTTTTTTTTAAGAAGGTTTAATATAGAGTCTTTTGTAAGGAGGTTCTATGACTCTTATGTAAAATGGTTCAGTATAAATATTTGTCTAAGGTGGTTTAATGTAAATCTCTATAAATGGTGGATCTTTGTAAAGCTTCATATTGTTAAAATCTTGTTAGAAGTTTCATTGGCATAGAGATCAATGATCAATAAAGCAATTATTGAGAATAGATGTTTCATCGTCATACTCTAATGCTAATAAACTAAAATTAAAGTAAAATTGAAGTTTATAATGTAAAAGAAAAAATAAAAAACCAACCATAATAATAATAATGAATAAAGCGATCATTGAGAACAAATGTTTCATTGTCATACCCTAATGCTAATAAACTAAAACTAAAGAAAAATTGAAATTTATAATGTAAAACAAAAATAAATAAATAAAGCCAACCATAATAATAAAAATCAATAAAGTGGTTATTGAGAATAGATGTTTTATTGTCATATCCTAATGTTAATAAACTAAAACTAAAGAAAAATTGAAGTTTATAATCTAATGGAAAAAATTTTAAAAACCGACCATAATAATAAAAATTAAAATTAAAAAGTATCATTGCTACTAATAATAATCATGAGCATTCATCTCCCTATACGTATTATACATACACATCATGGATTAAGAGTTAGTAGACTATGGTTGAGGAAGATGAGCAAATTCTTATAGATTCTATTTTTAGTGTAATAGACAAGCTACTCAAAATTTGGAAAGAGTCTGAGGTTTATATTGAAGAGATTAACAAAAGTCAAGGAGGTTTCAGACCTAATTTGAACCTTAGGAGATTCAAAATCTTTAGTGGATGAACCAAAAGGGAAGGAGGTACCAAATTTTTACTACAAGCGATCTTTAAACGAGGGATTTATATCCCACTCTCTTCACCAACATGCCGACATAGCCTCCTTAAGGAAACAATTGAAACTCCCACCCATAGAGGATTCACAAGCGAAGGAAATAGCAAAGACGGAAGGAGAAAAAGATGAAATGCTCAAACTAATCATGGAGCAGAATGCACAACTAAAAGAAATGGAAGCTGAGATGGAGAAGCTAATAAAGGAGAAAGAACAGGTGAAGCCAATGGAAGTCATTCCATTGAGTGTAGTCACACTTTTAGGAGTGAGCACAGCATCAGTAATAGAAGTCCCATCAACGAATCCACTGACATCTCTGGAAAAGACAGCTGAATTGGCTAAATCTATGGAAAAGATGAACCTTCAAGAAACAGAGATTAGCAGGCTCAAAAAGGAGATTGAGAACCTTCAGGAACTCAAATCTTCCTTTCAGATCAGCCTCTCCAAGGAAAAGCAGGTGTCAGACCAACTCAAACAAGAGTTACAACAGCTCCGGAAGCAAACAGTGGCAGGTAAAAATTTGGCCGAGGTTAAAGAAAGTGTCTAGACAGACATCACCAAGTCCATGAACGAGATATGGCCCATGATACAGATCATGTTTGAGAAAAATGAATTGGTGCAGAGAAGCAAAGAGGCCATTGAAAAGATCAGATCAGAATTGGGAGAGATGCCAACACAGGCTAATGAAATCATCAAGTTCCTAAATTCTAAGACCAAAGAGGAGCTGGAAGAGCTGAAAATTGAAGATAGAACAGAGACCATCCTTGAGGTCAAGAGAGTTTTGACCAAGAGAGGATTAATGCTTCAGCTGGAAGAAAAGGTTCAGGCCATGGACCTAGGGGTACAAAGATATTTTAGTAAAAATGAGGCTCTACAGAAGAAAGGTCTTCCTGGTCTGAAGGTAATTAATGACAAATTGATGACACTCCCAGACTACAAAAAGAGACTGGCCGATGTGGCTAAGGACAGTTCAAAGTTTTCAAGAATTCAAGGCAGCATCACTAGAAAGGCATTTCTATATGCGCTTTAGTGGGACATTAGTATTCAGCATGAGATTCGATACATCTTCGTCACCAAACCTACCTTCGCCAAGTTCACAGAAATGGATGAAGTTTATTGAAGGCTACTCAAAGTCAATGTTCCCAGTCATCTCCGATGGGAATAACTCTGTGATTTGATCGAGTAGCAGATGAGTTGTCCCAGCCCAGTCATTTGTCCAGTCAGATCGTGCAGAGGCCTCACCAACGATCCACCCAGAAAACAGCATGCAGTTGTGACACATCATCAAGCAGTTCCTAGATTTCTGCAATTTGTTAAGTTAGTTAGGCTAAAAATAGATTTAACACGTCATGATCTTTGATGACAGGATTTTTTGTAATTTTGAGTTATAAATACTTCATCTTTCGAAGTATTGAGGGTTGTTTATATTCACGCCCTGCAAGCTATCAGACTGTAATATTTTTGAAGAGATCTCCCATTAATACAAAGAGGCATTTTACAGGATTCTTGCGTGTAATCACTGGTGATGTTTATCTCTCTAAGTTAAATGTTATTCTCGCTTTGTTATCACACTGTTTTCTAAATCTAATCTTGGAAGTAACGAACGCTGCAATATTTATCTCGTATGCCCTGCTTCTAACTTAAAAGATTTTAGTGTTTTATCTTCTCATATTACAATAAAGAAATTATTAACTGCTTCTTTGTTGTAATTGTCTTTCTCATCTTTTCTGTTATTCCTCATTTATGCTACTAAAGAATCCAATGATTATATTATCTCGCTCCGTGAAAGGTTTTCTTTGTTTTTCTGGTTAGAATTTCATTTTTACAACACAGACCCCATAGCCCAATGGATGTGTAAATTATCTCAGCCAACTTGACAAACATTACAACAACAAAACCAACTTATTTATTTACCTAGCCTAATATTTAAAAAAATTTGAAACATACCTAAATCATATAGAGAGATCCCTCTCTGAAGTTGGAAGGGCTAGATCCCAGCTTCAAAAGCGGTTCGATAAAGTTACCTCTCGTAGATTTCTTATTTCAAACAACCTCTAGGAAATTTACAGAGCACGAACACATTCCTCGAAACCCCATCCAACATACCATCACCTCTACACACATACAAGAATCACCTTCTTCTGTTGTGATCTCTTTCCCTCCTTCAAAACAGAGCTTGGATACTAAGCATGGTGGACTTTCTACACCTTCTCCACCATCTATGACTTTGTGCTTACATCCCTCTCTCCAACCTCTAGCCTCCTCACTGGGACGAGTCCCCTACTCTATCCAATGCTTAGATTGTCACAAATTGGTAACTCTTTCAAGCCTATCCACAACCACAAAAGACAACCAAATCCAATTTGAACACCAATTCCACAATCCAAGAACAAACTTTCCTCCTCCCAGCTCTACAACAAAATATCCTTGTCCACACCCTCAATGTTTACAAATTCCTTTTCCCCATGACAATCACATGCTAATGATAACCTGTCCTTCTCCTGACCTATACATTTCCCCTTTCCATCTTACTTATTCTATTCCAGAGGATTTAAAAAGACCAACAATACTAGAAATAAGAAAATTCCTTACCCTAATGAGAGGGTGAAAGAAAAAGCATGTAAAAGAAGATTGGATAAAACTCATGCTAAATTGGGATCTCTTTACTCATCCTAATGCTAAGAAATTCTAAAAATCTACACCAGACAAAGAAAAAATAGCTTTATCAATAGCATGGAAAAATTATATGAAAGAAAAGGACGTCTGAATTTCCTTTTACGAGTGGAAAGCACAACAATAATTTCATGCCACATTCTGCAGAAACCAGTCAACAAGCAAAATCCTTTCCCCTTTTCTCATACGGCCTATCCTCACCCCACTTGTTTCCTGCCCTGTCCAAACTATATCCATCTCTGATCTGGGCAAAGAAATTAGCAAGCTAAAAACAGACATTAAAAAATCCACAATAAAAGAAGATAAGCAACAAATCTTGTCCATTGAACACCAAAAATTCCATATCCTTATGGATATCATGATCAAGGGAAAAAGATTTTGGCTCAAAACCTTACTAGATATTGGTTCTGATCTAAATCTTCTAAGCAAAGAAATCATTCTTGTCCAATTTTGGCATAAGACCCAACAAAGTGCTATCGGTTTGGGAAACCAACCTACTCAACTAATCTATGAAATACCTAAAGCAACTTTATGTTTCCAACATTATTGTCTATCCTTAAAATTCCTGTTAACAGAAATCCCAGTTGCCTGCATTCTTGGCACTCCCTTTTTTGTTGTTGTTGAGCCACATGGTTCCACCAGACTACCCAATAAATCTTCTGGTTATTTCATTAGTATTCCCTCCCCAACCAAAACTTCAAAGATCTCTATCCAATTCCCTTTTGTGTCTATACCCAGGATATCATCTCATATCCACACAGTCCAGAAAAAAGTACTAAAAATAGAATAATTGAAGGGAAAAAGTATTGAGCTAAGAATTAAAGATCAAATTGCCTAGATCCATATACAGCAACAAATTTTAGAACTCCAGAAAGAATTTGAAGCAAAGGTATGCTCAGAAAATCCCATTGCATTTTGGCACCATAAAAAGAATGAAGTAGAACTTCCTTACAAAGATTCATATGAAGGAACATCGTGTAAAATCAAAGCTATCCCTATGAACGTAGAATACCAAAAAAAATTCTTTGATGAATTATAAGGTCTAGTCCACAAAGGACTTATCAGAGAATCTATTAGTCCATGGAATTGTTACGGATTCTATGTAAATAAACATTTTGAACAAGTAAGAGGAATCCCTAGATTGGTCATCAACTACAAACCTTTGAATATGGTATTGGTTGATGACACATACCCTATTCCTAACAAGTCCAGTTTGGTGACCAGAATTGTTGGAGCAAAGATCTTCTCTAAGTTTGATCTAAAATCAGGTTTTTGGCAAATGGCCATAAAAGAAGAAGATAAGTTCAAAACTACCTTCAGTGTTCCCGCAAGACACTACCAATGGAATGTCATCCCCTTTGGATTTAAAAATGCCCCTTCAAAATTAAATTTGTATTTATGTATACCTTGTATTGTATTGTATTTGGATTTAGTATTTAATATGATTTTTTGTGTTAAAAAATTGTTTTTATATATGCCTTGTATTTGGGATGAGATGTTGTTTTACTCCAATGTTTAATTTGTTGGAGATGGCTTCAATTAACATATGTTTGACAAAGTTAAAGTAAATGTTAATCGAATACTTTCTCATTTTAGCAATTTTCATTAAACTCATTACTTAATATTGCATTAGCAAATAGATGTAAATAAATGTTAGAATAGGTTGTATTAGAAAATAGATGTTATAATAGGTTGTAATGTTGTTTAATGATACATTTGTTGATAAATCCAATATCAATGTGATGGTATTTGTAGCATTGCAAGACATTATTTATAGGACAATTATACATGTAATGGGACATTCACAAACTTATCAAGATCCTTTAATTAAATATTTATTTGTCTAGTGGGAATATGTATATTGTAATTATTAATATTATGAAAATAGTTGTAATATTTAAAGTTATTATTGGTGGGGTATTTATTTATATGTAATTAAGTATTATAAGATTTATTGAGATCCTTTTAGGGGTTGTTTTTATAACTTCTTTGTTATTTAATATAGGAAAAAAAATAGTATTAGAGTTTTTTATTACCATGTATGAAGTGTTCTTCTCATAAGACCAATATAAAGTCATTATACATTGATTGGTGTGGTTTTTTTTAAGAAGGTTTAATATAGAGTCTTTTGCAAGGAGGTTTTATGACTCTTATGTAAAATGGTTCAATGTAAATATTTGTCTAAGGTGGTTTAATGTAAATCTCTATAAATGGTGGATCTTTGTAAAGCTTCATATTGTTAAAATCTTGTTAGAAGTTTCATTGTCATAGAGATCAATGATCAATAAAGTAATTATTGAGAATAGATGTTTCATCGTCATACTTTAATGTTAATAAACTAAAATTAAATTTAAATTGAAGTTTATAATGTAAAAGAAAAAATAAAAAACCAACCATAATAATAATAATAATCAATAAAGCGATCATTAAGAACAAATGTTTCATTGTCATACCCTAACGCTAATAAACTAAAACTAAAGAAAAAATGAAATTTATAATGTAAAACAAAAATAAATAAATAAAGCCAACCATAATAATAAAAATCAATAAAGCGGTTATTGAGAATAGATGTTTTATTGTCATATCCTAATTTTAATAAACTAAAACTAAAGAAAAATTGAAGTTTATAATCTAATAGAAAATTTAAAAAAAAACGACCATAATAATAATAATTAAAATTAAAAAGCATCATTGCTACTAATAATAATCATGAGCATTCATCTCCCTATACGTATTATACATACACATCATGGATTAAGAGTTAGTAGACTATGGTTGAGGAAGAGGAGCAAATTCTTATAGATTCTATTTTTAGTGTAATAGACAAGCTACTCAAAATTTGGAAAGAGTCTGGGGTTTATATTGAAGAGATTAACAAAAGTCAAGGAGGTTTCAGACCTAATTTGAACCTTAGGAGATTCAAAAGCTTTAGTGGATGAACCAAAAGGGAAGGAGGTACCAATTTTTTACTACAAGCGATCCATAAACGAGGGATTTATAGCCCACTCTCTTCACCAACATGGATACATTGTGGAATTAATATTATGATCTCTATTTCTCTAACTTATGTATAGAACTCTATCTTCAAAATGGCTACTCAACCTATGTTCTTGATGCAAGTCTATGTGCAAAACTACTTTTCGGTATTAGAGATATGGTTTGCTAGTACTCTTTGGTGTAACTTGTAACCATCAACCAACTAATAACATAATAGTAGTCAAGCCAATAAAAATGAATACTCTACAAATACTCTGTCATTGAGAACTTTGTATTTGGTGCAACTCTTTTGCACATTAATATCTAATTTAATTGAATCTATCAAGATTACCAAGATTGACCCATAATAAGAGAGTGAGGAGAGAGAACAATGGTGCAGAACAAATATTCATTTGTGTGTTGTGTCAAATTGATTGGGGCGGCATGGTCTCCTAGTAGATATGAGAGGTTTACTCACGCATTTTTCATTGGCCTTTACTTTTTTTTCCATGAAAAAAATTATCTCAATTTTATATAAGGTATAAGATCATTTACACATCAATTCAAAAGTGAATACAGTGATGGTGGTGTACAGTGGTCAGCGCACCATAACAGTGAAGTTAAAATGCCAAAAAAAAAACTCAAATCTGATCTGCTACAATGCAAGTCTTCGATCACAGCAACTGGAGCAATATAAAACAAAATGGCACAGTCAATACTAACAGCAAAGCGATGGACGCCAGGCATCGGTCTGTAGATGTCACAGTCAATACTAACAATGAGGGGAAGGACTCCAGACAATCGGTCAGTAGATGTTTAGAAAGGTAAAAGAACTCTCGATCCCTCTATCACAGTGGAAGATCGTGATTCTCCCAGCCTCTTCATTGGTCTTTACTTATTCCTTCAACCAAAACATTAGGATTGAAACACCCTAAAATCAAGAGTAAACCCCAATATTGAAACACCCTAAAAATCAAGACAGTAAACCCCACTAGAAACATTGCATCGCCATTCGTGTTCAATGTTAACTCTCAAATCCAGGGAATGTACATTGATTTGTATTGAAAAGCATAATGTCTTCCATGAACAAATCGTTGTTTACAAGGCATTTTAGTCGGAGTTAAATAACATTTGGAAGTTCCTTCCCAAATTCTAACACTGATTTGAACCCACTTTGTAGCCATGTCTTTATCTTAGGGTGAAGCTTCTCACTCATTGATTGTGAATTGTATGGGGCTTTGAACAGTTTTGGAAGATGGTATAGTGTAAATATGTAGAATGTTAGTTAAATTGTCATCTATATATTAATGAGATAGAGTTTTAATTTTATTTATTTATTGAGATTTTATTATTTTGGTCAATTTAAAACTAGCATACCCTTTAAGTAGGTGAATGAGAATGTCAAAGTAATTTGAGGAAGGATTTCATATTAATATTCTTAATAAAGATGACATATTCATTTTTTTAATTAAACATTTAAAATAGATTAACAAGTAGTATAATACTTGTATAAGCTTGTCAATTAGTTTTAACTTATCATAATTGAAAATTAAAAAATATTTTATAATCATGAAACTCAAAATGCTTACTGAGAGGAGACTTAATTTTTAAATATGAGTGAAAACTTCTTAATTCCTTTATAAAAATCTAAGGTGATTCTCAAAATTTATCATAATGTTAAAAAACTCCAATGATAGGTCATGGACAACGTTGAAGAATTCACACCAAATGTTTATTTGATATATTGTGAAGTGGCTAGCTCGGTTTACCAAATGTTTATTTGATATGGTGCAAAGTGGCTAATGTCGTCTTGAATCTAAATCTGTGAGTGATGCCCCTAGCATTCCACGTGGCATTTCAAATTTGAAATCAAAGATAAGTAATACAGTCAATGCCCATTCCACATAGTATTTTCAATCAAAGACAAATATTACCATCTCTATTGTACACTTGTCACTTATCCTTAGCATTCTACATGGAAAATATGTGAGTGATCCCATTGGAATTCCACGTGGCATTTCAAATTTGAAATCAAAGATAAGTAATATAGTCCAAGCCCGCATAGTATTTTCAATCAAATACAAATATTAACATCTCTATTGTACACTTTTCACTTATGCTTAGCATTCTACATGGAATTTTAGGATTATCTTTGAGTTTGTACGAATCGTTGCATTATTTTAGGATTCTTTATAACTTGAATTCATGTCTAGAGATCGATTCATGTTAATTTTTGGAAACAGCCCAAGTCTTTTCCTACAAAAAATTGAGTTTATAGAGTTTTATTTTACATTTCTTCCAGTTAAAATTATCATCATTATCATTAATCTATTGTTTTGAATTCGAAACAAAGATAGTAGCTTATAGAGTTTTGTTTTTTTTTAAAATCAATTAAATTATCATCATTATCATTATTTTAATGTTTGAGTAAAATTATTTACTAAAATCCTTTACTTTCATATTAAAACAAGAATTTGTTTTAATATTTATGAGATAGAAAATTATCATTTGTTTAAATATATGTGATAAGAAAAATATCATGTATATAAATATTTAAATAAAGTGTGTGCCAGTGTTTCACTTCTCATATGTGCAAACCACTTTTGTGTAAGAATATTTAAAAATAAATATTTTAATAAAAAATTAAATTAAACTATTTTTTAATATTTGTTTTTAAATATATATTTAAAAAAAAATTATTTATTTATAATTATTTGAAATAAATTATGTTTGAATTTGATAATATTAGTTTATTTCTAATAAAATTATATTATTTATTTGCAAAATTAGTTTTATTTATGAATCTATAAAATTTATGTGAAATAAATATAATATAAAATTAATATAATTATGACGATAATGATTAACGTCCACTAAGACCAAATTGGTCTATCGGACCTTAAGAGGGTAAGTGATTACTTGTGATTCTTTAGAATTTTGTTTATGTGCTCAAAAAGCATTAAGAGAAGCTTTCCAAGATCACCATATTTTTTGTTGAGTTAAGAGGTTAGGAAGGTTAGTAGTGTGACAAATATTTTGAAAATGAGATCTAATATGGGTATAGGCTAATAAATATAGGAGAAAGTGATTTTCATCTTCAACCTTCTCAGTGTCACAAAGGTGACACACTCTTTCATCCCATGGAGTTTTAGGAATTGACCAATGCACAGTTTCACTATGGAGCTCGTGAGAATTTGTTCTTATCTTAGCAATGTTTTTTTTTTTCTTTACACTTAGAAAAACAGACAGATAATTTTGATCTTCTAGATTAGGGTTGATTACATCCTGATAATACCTTAATTTTATTTCTCCTCTAACTCTTTATCACACCACATTTTCTCCTTAAATTTTGATTTGACATAATGATCCGTAGGATCTTTTAATGACTTATGGTTGAGTTTTAATTTTGCATGCGTTAATTAACCATTTGAGAAAACTTAGTGAAGAATGAGGAAAGAAGAGAAATTATTACAGCCATATGCACATATGCAGATCTGAAATGAAATAATAGACAGCAAACCATAACACGCAGATTCATAACGGAGTTCGGCACAACTTTGCCTACATCTTCGGGCCTTTGTCTCTGTGGGGGAGGCTTCTTTATTTCTGTTCAAAATCTCAAAAGTACATCGCTGCAATGCCAAATGGCTACAATACTGATCTGGTCATGTTCTTCCAGATCTCTAGAACCCTGCAAAGAAAACGGCACGCAAAACGGACGTCCTGAGCTCCCAGAAATGGTCCGACAGCGTCTCCTCCTCAAAAGCTTCTCTGCTTCAAAATGGCTTTGGCTTGGCTTCTCCTCAGCATTATTCTGCTCTGAATGCCCTCAAAGTTGTCCCCTGGTCTCAAACAGGCCTTGGTTATATAGCTGGGAAGTTGGTTGCTCATCTCCAACTTCCCCCTAAAAATTAGACTCCAAAAATGCCCAATAACTCCCAAAAATGGAGAAAATACATTAAAAATGGGCTAAACAATAATTAAAACCAAAAATTGGTTAAAAAAAAACACTTTTTAGTTATGATAGGGCATAAGCCCCCGACCTCTGGGCGTGCGCACCTTCTTCATGGTCGTATGGATTCATATGGCCAAGCGTTAGCCCAAAGGGCTAAGCGCTGACCCCTCTCCAATGGTTCACTCCTGGTTCCATAGGTGCTTTGCACGGGACCTCGGCTAACAATTACACCCACGAATTTGTAATGGTCCATTGTAATAACCCCGCGCTCCTGGTCTCGTGGCATAGTATCATATGGCCACGGGCTATACGTTGTAACAAACCCCGCATGAAATGTTTACGGTCACACAACAATGGATATGACCACGGGTCGGTGCTNAATGTCAAATTTAAATAAATATTGCGTCGAATGGTTAATAAGTACCACCGGTCGGGCGGGCGGTTAGCCCAGCCCTACCAGTCCTTTGCGCTACGGGAGGTCGCCGGTTTGAATCCCGTCCAAACCATAACTTTTACACCAAAAAAAACGACAGCCAATTACGGGGTGCCACGTGGCAGCCCTTGACTGGGCCACGTGGAACCTCTACAACCAACCAAAACATGACACTTGTCAACCGTCGATTGGCCCACGTCAAACTACCGTACCACCACATCAAACTACCGCGTCAGCTTCCATACTGCCCGGTCATCCTGCCACGTCAGCTGCTGACGTCACCCATGCCACGTGTCACCCTTTCAGTGGTGACACGTGTCACCTCGGGATAGGTACAGTTGTATGCCCAAAAGTCCAAATCTGCCTGATACGTGTCGTCTCCTGGAGCTGCCACGTGTCGCTTGTATGGACCTGCCACGTCAGCATACGGACATGCCACGTCAGCGTCTGGACGGACTGCACAGTCAGCAATTTTTTTGCATGTTTGACTTATCAGACAGAATGTGATATCTTCTCCATACGGAGTTCGTTTGATGAAGTAAATATACCACTGGAATTAGGAAGACGAGACGGATGCAATGGCACAGGTTTCGTCGCATTCCGAGCACTTTCATTTTTGAGCATTTTTCAAGCCCTGTCAAGCTTCTGGATCCGATTTCGGATCACTCAAAGAGGATTTTCTTCTTATACCAACTCCAAATATCAGCTGATTTACAATTGTTTCCAGGCCCATAATAAGCTTTCCATCCCCCAATAATCATTTTCTCAATGTTATAATTCCAATTGAGCTTGTGGTGAATATCAATTCCAAGATATTTGTATGAAGTAACTTCCTCCAAGTTGTTGTTGTCATATACGAAGGTATCATAAGGGATCTTATTGGATTTAATAATCATGACCTTAGTCTTATCAGTATTAACAGTCATACCCATATTGGAGAAAAAAGTAAAATAAAAATATGCTAAAAATAAATTTGATGTAAATAATTAAAGTGTGTTTGTGGTCGTGGTCTGTGTATTAGTTCCATCCAAGTAAAAGTAATGGCATGGTTGCGTTCTTTGAACACCTAAGTTTGGGGATTTAGTTGAGGTAAGATGGTAAACAATTTTATTTCTCGGGGAAAAAAAATATTTTATAAATTAAAAAGTGTTTCAAAATTAAAATATTTCGTAATTGATTGGTGTTTTTAATTTGAATGAAAAAATATAAAAAATTCCATGGTGCTTTAATTAATAATATTGAACTCATTAAAAGTTGAGCAAGAAGGTGATCGATATATTTTCGATGGAATTTTATTAGTTAAAATTTGAAGATATTAGTACCCACCATAAAGATGCTTTTGGATTATTTTTTATCCCCATACACATTTGTCTTATTTAAAATGCAGCATAAAGATGGGACATAAAGGCGGAAAAAATGAAATGGAATGAAAAATAATAAAAAGATGCCAAGAGAATTAAGACGGAAGGGGGAATTATAGACACAAGACAAAAAAAAAAAATTAGGAAATTGTAGGTGCAATATTATTAATTTTGTTCTCATCAAAGATAGATTGAATTGCATTATTGGTGCCTTTCATACATAGAACAAACAAACATCGCACAAGTTGTAAAAAACTCTCATCGATCTCTAATTTACAGTAGTTCAACCGATCTCAAACTCCCATGATTGAAATTTTAGTGAACCCATTGGATGATAGCTCAATCAATCGTAACAAATCCATGAATTTTCTTAGTAATATGCTACAAATCGAAACCAAAATGTGATGATGATATACCACAATGCAAACATTGCTCATACAACACACTCTAACTTGGTAGACGCCTTAACCTGGTGGATGCCTTAATATGAACAGAGGTGGTCAGTAACTTACTATTACTACTCTAAATTACAGTTGCAACAAATACTACAAGTCGAACATGTCACTTATTAAAAAAAAAACAAATTGACACTGTAACAATTTCAACCCTCTTACATTTTATTTACTGGAAAAAGGGTAATTACAACAAGATCCAAACTGTCAGCAGATTGGGATCTTTTTCCTTTTAAGAGACAAAAAAAAATCAAAGAAAAAATTTCAAAGTTAATTATGATGAGAAAGGAATAGCATTGGAAACACATCGAAAGATGTGTGTGACTGGATGGCCCATGATCCTGCTTCCCTTGGCATGGCGAAAGATCCATACAAGAGCACCCACCGAACATTCCACTAGTGCAAACACCAGGAATGCAAGAAACCCTAACGTTGGACTGACTATCTTGCATCTGCAGGGATTGTCGTTGGTTCCGCGCTGAATACAAAATGGCATTCCTCCTCCCATCGTCATCTTCTTCAATATCAATTCCAATGTCTATGCTTCCATATTTTACTCCACTGACTTCAAATTCAACACGAAAGTTAGGGACCCAGGCGGAGTATTTTTCTGTTTGGTTGGTGCAGTGGCGATAACTCTTGGACGACACCTTTCTTTTGAAAAGTGATCTTTGGATTCTTTTGAAAAGTGAGCTTTGGCTTCTTACAGAGAGAAAGCTAAAACCACCGAGATAAGCCTGGACTTCAACCACAGCCTCTGATTTACGATTGTTTTGAATATGCATCTTTGTCTTTCTTTGATGTCCCCACTTATTTCACGATAAAATGTTGGACCCTAAACCAATCAGTGGAAAAATCATCCTTGCGCGAAGTTGTCGATCACGTTAGTGTAGCTCCTTGATAAGCTTCCAGGTTCAAGCCCAATGAAGGACCTTACTGGCTCAGCTCAGTCCTTTCGAAGAGATGGAAGTCTGGTTGTCCACTGCAGGTTCAATTGGGAAGGTCGAAAGTTACAGACTACAGTTCGCTACCATGGAATCGGCCACAAAATCCGAGCCAAGGGGGATCCTCGGTTTTAAGGAAAGTCGTCGTCCAAATAGTGTTAATACTTCCTTGGGAAAAAGGCCAAAATTCTTGCTAGTTATTTGGGTATATATAATGAAATAAAGAAAACTAATGTATGGTCATAATTGCTTACCCAACTGATCAAACAACAAAAATCATCGGGAACTTGAGGGAATCGTTGAGGTGGAGGTTCGAGCTCGGCGGAGTCTAGAATCCTCTCTAAAATTTGCATTGTATGTGGAAGGCTTACCCTTCTACTTTCAGTCATGCATTCTAAAGCGATCTCAACCAGTTTACTCACTTGTTCCAGCAACCATTTTCCATCCTCGTCCAATACATACTTGAACTCCTCCTCTGCCTCCTTGTCTTCATTGACAGGCGTTGCAGCCACATGTTCGACCAGTATTTTGGACACCAGCTCAATTGCGAGCTCCTCTACGAGAAGCTGCATGACAAGCATTCTGAATCTATAGATATCTGACATGGAAGTAAGGTATTGTAACCGAGAATGATCCAAAATGATCTAGACAAGCCCAAAATCGTTGATTTTTCCACCGATATCATTATCTAACCGTATGGTCAAGGGTTTCAAATGGTGAACAAAAAACAAACAAATAAATAGATACATAATTCATACCCATGGTTCCAGCTCCACTTGAAGAGGGGGTTTAGTATTAAGGGGAGTGTTGGGTTTAAAGGAGGTGGAGATGAATTTCGAGGTGGATTAGCTAGCGGGTTAAGTTGAACATGCCTCTTCCTGTATTATGGCATAATAAGTCAAATACAATGATTTGGGTAATCTTAAAATAGGCCAAAATTAATAGGTAATATTCTCATTAATAATGTGGAACTTTAATTTTTGATAAACTTCGTATTAAAGTTAGGTGCAAAGTATGTGTAACGAGGGAAAAACTTTCTATGGCCAAGGCTAAACCAAAACAGACAGGTATGACTGCAGAAATCAACTCAATTCCATTGTATGCTATGTCAACCAATGTGCAAGATAAGAAAGAGGCCTACCTCGATCCAACATTTGATGAGGTTCCACCGTTGAGCACTTCGACCCAAATCTTTATACCTACAATAATTTCTTAACAAACAAGCAAGGCAAGTATATAGTGATAATGCAAAGGGGTTAGCACATCAGATAGCATAATCCATT
>SNQJ01S0155850.1:0-22387 GCA_010110895.2 Picea sitchensis | reverse complement strand
CAGAAATGGCATGACATGTACTATCCATATAGAATAGTATTACCTACAAATATATCAAAACTCATACCATTATCCATCAAACAAACTTAGGTCCATTACCCAAACCTTTGTGCTACCAGAATTCGCTATCGGACTTTCTTCAAGGGTTGACATCAATGACAACCAACCTTAATCAACAAGGCGCAATACTTTAGCACTCTATTTAAGAAATAATACAAGGCCACAATTGAATCAACTCTCAATATAACAAGATTTTTCCCAATCTTCATAAACCAATAAGATAGCCAAGTCCTAATGGATGAAATTACCTATGAAGAATTTTTTATAACCTTACAAAGACTTCAAAAGGACAAATTCCAAGTACTAGATGGACTTCGTATAGAATTGTTTTTGGGCTGCTATGAATTCAATGAAAAATATCTTCCAAAAGTAGTTGAATACTCTCATACCACTAGTCAAATTTTCTCTTATTTCAATATTACCTTCCTCCCCTTTATTCCCAACACTAATGATACTTCAAATTTTGAATGCTTTAGGCCCATATAACTGTGTATTATGGATGCAAAAACTTCCATTAATTTCCTCCATTCTAGGAGAAATTGAATGCCCCCCACCCCGCCCCCACCACAACTAAACTTCTACATGAATAATGAGGCATAAGAGTGGTTCATCAAGTCTAGGTAATTTTTTAAGAAGTACATAGAAATAAATCCATTACCTTACCTTTTGGCCCCCTTAGAATTCTAGTCTATAATCCTCATTTGTTTTAAAACCACCTTTTATTTCTCTATCTCTGATTAGATTTCAACATATTATTTAATTTTGGATTCCCCTTAAATATGTTTCATGACCTTGAACATAAACACGGAGTCTTCGTATTCACACCTGTTTGTAAGCCTAATCAGGCCTCATCTATCGGATGTACGCCATCATAAAGTTATTTTATCCTGAGCACATTAAATTTCTCAAATATAGAATCTAAAATACTATCAAAATCTCATCCTCAAGTTCTCTTCCATTGAAGTGACAAAATAAACTTGTGAACGTTTCCTTCCAAAATCCAAAGCTCAAAAATCCTATCAAATGACCCTATTCAGAGTCCTCTTTTCGAGATGTCAAAATACCTCAACCTTTCCGATGAGATTTTTGAAGAACTATCTTCCGACAATCCTCTTGCGTAGAGTTTTATTTGGTTAATGTTTCCACTTATTTTCTTCTAAAGACTAAGCTTTAAGCTATATTTTTATTGTTTCAAAGTTTTTGGTGTGTGAATATTTAAAAATATTTCTTTATGTAATTTAACGTATCACCAGCCCATTTTTACCCTTTGCTTTGGTTAAACTCGTTTTAGCATTCTTCCCAAGACCATTACCCAAATTTTTGGTTGGGAATCCTTTTTTTTCAGGTTTTCCTCACGAAAAACTTGCTTGTGTAACATTCTGAAATTATTTTTTTCGATATACTATCTTATAATTTTTCATTAACAACTAATCTACCTTTTAAACTCATCATGCAAGCTTACCTTTTAACACTTATGTTGTATATCTCTTAAGGTTAATCATAAAGGGTTATATTAATGAAAATATCTATAAAACATGAATACTTTTCCCTTTGATAAATATGTATTGGCATGTTTCCCAATACCAAACCCCAAATATTCCTTCGGGTAATCGCTATCCTATTGTACCATAAACTAAACATTCGGTCTCTCTCCGATGGGGATATTTCCAAATGGGATCTTCCAAATACATTGTTTCCAAAAACACATTTCTAAATAGAACCTTCTAAAAGTGCTCTTATGAAAAGCATATTCGGAAAGGGTTTCTCGATATATGTCTTTCTGATAGCACATATCTCTGAAATATTTCCTCTGACAACATTAAAGGAGCTATACATTTCCCTCCTTTACAAGCTAGGGAATTTTTGCATTAATTGAAAAAACCATAGGTCACAATTAGACATTAAAAAACCTAATTTGAAACCTATAATGCTCATTGTTCAAAGAATCAAGTGCAAAATATCTCTACGGAAAGGATTTTCTGTCTAACTAATATTTGCAACAATAAACTGTAAAGCATCCAAGTATGGTCATAATTAATTTGGGAAATTATTTTTTGTCACTTAAAATTTTATGAAATACTTATTGCTCCTCTATATTGCTCATGAATTTAAAAACACAAGATGTCGACAGCTCAGAGACAAAGGGGGAAAATTCCCAAAATAAATGTTGTTGCCCCAACAAAAATTCCAGATGAACTTTTGTTATTCGATAAAAACTACTTCAATGGGATGGAGGATTGTCCAAAATGGAATGATATGTACAAAATATTCATCAATGAAGATTTTCCAATGGAATATGAATACCTAGATCTATATCATAATATTGAAAAGAGTGAAATATATGTTTTTGTTGCACCGCCTGTGTGTTATAACCCTAAATTGCACCAGACATGCATACCTAGCATCAGGCCATCTTACTTGCTAACTTTTCCAAGCCATCATTGAACATATCTTCTAAAAAACCATTTTATTGAAGATGTATGTGCCCTACACCACTATTTTTCCCGTGTACACATGCTTGTTACACCATTACAGCCCGCATACACTCACAAAAAGAGCGAAAAATAAAAATTGCAAAGGGATACAGGATTCTGGGCCGTTACTAATCATTTGACCGCCTATTGCCAGTCACCCAACCGAATACCTAGATTTTTGGATTATAAGAGAAGGTGTTGGGGTCCTATTTCAAGAAGAAGCACAAGAGAAAAGAAACTCTGCCCATTTAAATATCCCCCCTTTGCCCCAATATTTTGCAATCACGTTGTGAGTTTGAGCCAGAAATCCCCTTTTCAGCCCATTTTTCCTCCATTGCAAATCCTTGCCATTTCCCTAGAGAGAATTGAAGAGGAGAAGAATACGTGGAATCAATTGGTGGATGGTAAAGAGAAACCCAGGACCAAGTGTGAGGAGCAATTGTCAGTCTCATATTGTAACCGAATTTGTGATATTAATATAAAGAAATACTTTTTCCATCTCGCCAAATGATGTCTTCAATCTTCATGATTTATTTGCATTTTATTTATGATATCTAACTCATTAATCCATATGTAGAATTCATGCATGTAGTTTCTTGTTTGTCTTTTGATGAATACAGGTCATCCTTGGGAGGAGACTTGCAGTCGGCAAACAACCAAGCGCAAAGGGATCGACACCGGATGTGGAGTTTAAGGTAGGACTACCAGATCCCTATACTTTTCTTTTTATGTATGATTGTGGGGTAATGTCGGGATAGTTGTTAAAAGTATGAGACTTTAGACGGTTATATCTGCCTGCACTTTAGAACCCTAGTGTAGTCCGTAGGGGGTTTTCCCACTTACATCAGAATTAGTGACCATACTGGGGATACCTCTAGGGTTTTTAGGGGATATTCTTTTTGGGTGTTTTAATTAGTTTAATTACTTTTTCTGAGTTTCTGTAAGTGTCTGTGTCATTAAGAGATTTTGGCATTCAATACGAGTACTCCCTGCCTGGTTTGTTTGACTATTAGTTTTCATTTTTTGAGAAGTTACAGAGGTGTGCGTGGCCTGTAGTGGGTCTACATGCATACATATTCACCCTACCTTTAGACATCCTGCGTACATACGTTGGTTGCTAAAGTGTCAGTAGTGTTCCTGTGTTGAGAAAAAAAAAATTAAAGAAGAGGCAGTCATCCTCTTCCCTGTCAGAAGTCATACTTCTCAGGGGTTTCTTAATCTAGTCCCAGTCTCTGTTATGGCAGTTTGTAGCCTAGGTCTGACCTCAGTTTAGCTTATTTTTTAAAAGATTTCTTGTGTTTTCCTGTTAGGGTTTCAGAAAAATATGTGAGTCTTTTCTGATGAGGTTGTTGGGTTTGGTCAGTGACTCCCTGTGATCTGCAGTGGGGCAAGAAGTCATTTCTTGGTCTTGTCTTGTCTTCACTTTTCCCTTTCGCTTGCTTTAGAAGAAAAGAAAAATAATTCATTTTCAAGTTTATTATTTTGAAGCATTTTGAAATAAAATAAAAAAGATTTCATTTATTTGTTTGGTAAAAGTAGTTTAGGTTAGTTGCTTTATTATCAAGGAAAAAGAAAGTTTTCTTAAGTTCTTTATTTGAATACTTAGGACATTAAGTAGCTTGTAGTCGAGCGAAATCTTGTTTTGAGTTTCTTTTCAAAGATCTGAGAAAAATAGTTATGAAAAGTTTGGTGAAAGAGTTTAAATTGGCAAATATTTATTTGAGAAGAAGAAGTAGTTTGTTTCCAGTTTCATTTCATGCTCTTATCTTTCATATCTTAAAGAACATCAATGGTTTCACTTCCATTCCCTTTGACTTAAGACAACCACTAAAATTAACATTGAATCAAAATTTATTACACTTTGTGTTTGTAGGGTCCATCAATTTAGTTTAGGCTAGAGCCTTGATTTAGGATAGGAGAGAAAACTCTTCAAGGCTACAAAAACAAACACAGGAGTCTGTGCTAGGGAGTGCTTGAAAGTCTAGTAACCGTGAAATTTATCCAGGACCCCCTTCTAACACAGGGGCTAAACACAAGGTCGCATGCGGAAAGGTAGTGGAGATAACCCCTCCAAAGTCAGACCAAGCGTAGTGGGGAACGCATATAGAGGGATTATCTTGGGATTTCGTTGATCGCATTTTCCATGGAGTTTTGTGGGCCTCAAATCCATTCAAGGCCCTTAGTCATCTTTCGGAACACTTTCTTTCGATACCCTTGATAGGTTTTGGGCTTGATACCCTGCTTATTGTAGTCCACCCGACTGTCGATTGTACCCGCCTGGTGAATGTTCACGCGCTGGCAACCTAGTTGCCTTTATCTTAGTAACTTACATAGGTGACTGTGGGGGTATACCATAGTACCTAGGCAAGACATCGAGCCACGCTTTGCAGAGTATACCTAGAGGGTGCTTCCGTATTCGATTTTCACTTGCACCGGTAAGTTTCTCTAGTGTTGGATAGTATAACTATTCTTCCAACTAGCTAGTGATCTGCTTGTCTGATCTCATAGGAGCTTTTACCAGTGTGTGTTAGTATTTAATGTTAATAGAAATCCCTAGTGTGTCGTTGGTCTTCTCACACCATGGAGGATCAAGAGTTCTACTGGTCGCGAAGGCTTCTTGGCCTGTCATCGGTTGATTTGGAGCCACCCCCCCACCACTAAGGCGAAGACTAGACCAACAAGGGTTCTTTTGAGGCAACCGGGCCATGGGAAACTATGCCCAAACCACCTCCAAGAGGAGAACATTTGATTCCAGAGGAACCAACCATTTCTGACCTTGGAGCGGAAGCTCTTGTTCCGTATAACCCTCTTATCACCAATCTATCCATGCCCATCATCATACAGGTTAACCCTTATGAGCGTCAGGTATTGTCACAAGTAGAAATGGAGAAAAATGTTGCTACTTATTCAAGGAATCCTCATACTCCCTCTACAGTTGTCACTACAGGGGGTTTTCTGCCTCCTAACTAACCGTCATCGATTTGGACCACTATGGTCTCAACCATCTCTACCTTGGGAAATGGTCTGATTCTATCTATCGTAGCGATCACTGCTCCTTTCACCTAGAGTGCGATAGGCACTCCATTCTCATACAGGATTCCTGGCTTCGATACGAACTCTATCCTTTCCTACTCCACTCTATAGAATTTAGGTATGGGGGAAAGGAGCTTGAACTATCCTCTACAAGGATCCATGGGGGGAATTTCAACTCCCTATAACACTTTCCCTTATGAAGGGGGTCATATACTTCCTTCGTCCCCTTTGCTCGGTGGTGGTCACCAACACTCCATCGGGACGAACATAAAATATAGTTCATTTGGAGCAGGTAGTCAAGGAATTCCTTCTTATAACATGCCATTAGGTTCAACACCGTTCTCTTTGTTCGGTGCATTTGGTAACAATGCATTCTCATCAACGGTCATCTCGGTCGGGGGAAAACCCCAGCTATAGACAACAAAATCCTATGCAGGGTAATATTCCTGCACAGGGGGAAAACTCAGGAATTCCTTCCTCACAAGGACCTTGGAATCTGTGGCAGGAATCATTTCCCTCATCAAGGATGTCGACCGAGGAAAACCCCTTCCATAGCCAATGGAACCCCGGGCAAGGCTTAAGACCTATGCCCATCAGATTGGCAGGGGGAAACCCTTCCCAAAATACTTGGAATACAACACAATACTAACCTTCTATGTCCTATTACGGGAGTCATCCAATGATGTCTCAACAAGCGTAGAACATATACGTTGGTCACGGTTATGGTTATTACGAGAACCCTGGCTAGAAACCTAAATTTTCTTGGAAACCTGGTGCCAACCAAACTCCAGTCTCATTTTTCGCTAGTTATAATCAACAGCCCAAATTACCTTTTCTGGCAACTTTTCACTTGCCAAACTTGACAAGGTTATTAAATAACCCCATCTATCACGATCCATGTTGGCCTCCTATGCCAACCAAGTTGCCTTTGGACATTCCAAAGTTTGAAGCTAAGCCTAATGAAGATCCAGACAACCATGTGACTACCTTTCATTTATGGTGTTTGTCCAACTCTTTGAGAGGCGACTATGTCTAGTTGTATTTGTTTCAATGCACTCTCATCGGGAGTGTTGTGAAATGGTACATTGAGCTCAACCGCTCAAGATACTCTACCTTTGGAGAATTGGAAATGATTTTCTTAAACTATTTTCAATTACATTTGAGATACGACGTCGACACGGAGTTGTTGGTCAACTTTGAGAAAACAAAGTTGGACCATATCTCAGATCACATCCGAGAATGGAGACGCTGGAAGAGTTTGATAAAAGTGCCAGTCCCACCAACATTCCTACTTGAGTGGTTCCTTAAGTGTTTTTTACCTCAGTTATCTAAAGACGTCATAACGTCGGGGGTCTTTTCAGAAGAAGAAGAAGCAATAATGAGAGCTCAACAACTAGAGTTGATTTACTCTCAGTTTGGTTTACTTTATGAAGTTTTTCCAGATGCACCGCGGTCGATACTTGACAAGACCAGACAAAGATATAGACCACATGCCAATGGTATTGTTGGTTCAGTGCAAATGAAGCTCGTTGATCAGTTGTCGAATAAATTATAGCAATTTTCAATACAGTAGACAATGTCCAGACAGACCATGGGTTCAGCTGCCCCCACTACTCAAATGTCGGATGTACACAGTGTGCAATCGACAAACCCAAAGGCCACCCAGCAGCCTGATGGAAAGAAGAAACAAAGAAAGAAGGGTAAGTGGGATACGAAACCTACCAATAATGATGGAAAGGGAAACACAGAAAAGAAGAATTCAAAGTATTCATGTAATATTTTCACGGAAGACCATCTGACTCACTTGTTCCCTTGGCTTGCAGAGGCCCAAAAGTTATTGGCACAGCAATAGCCTATCGTGTTAACAAACCCATTTCCACATGGGCAAAATTTAACTCAAGCCTCTATGAGAGTGGAAGGGGGCAGTCAAGGACCCCCTATGTCTTCGAGTAATTCTTCTTCCGTGAATGTGTATATGATGAAAGGTAGTGTTGATATAGCAACCGGGACACGTGACTACGGAATGTGAAACACCTCTAAGAAGGGTAAAGAAGCTGAAAACCCATCTCTTCCTCTCCATATTGAGAAGACGTTGGGAGAAACAATGACACGCATCCCAAAAGGTGTGCTCAAGAATGATTCCCACAATCCAAATGCAAGGGCCGCTCAGAACTACTCTGTGGTGGAGGATTTGTCTCAAACCCCTTGTGCAATGTCCGCTTTGGAGGTCCTTCAGAGCTGCCCTTCCTAGAGAATGGCTCTGTTAGTCGCCTTAGGATCTGCTGAGAATTGTAATCTGGGAACAATCATGCTTGATACAACCAAATTAAAACCTCGTCTCCCTTACCATGTGGCGTTTCAGATAGTAGTGGCTTACACCACGAAAAATTTTACTCGGAACATTTTTTCACGCTAGTTGATGAGGGTGCCTCAACATGCGTGATGTCATTAGCGTGTTGAACGGCCATTGGCCAACCCATTTTTTCTCTGTCACATATTCTTCTTACCACTTTCGACATCCGTTCACTCTGACCACATGGAATCATCCCCTCTTTCCCCATGCAATTAGGGGGGAAGACCGTGTGCATCGAGGTTGAAGTGGTTGATGCATCTCTCAACTACAATATCTTGTTAGGAAGGCATTGGAATTATGTTATGAATGCAGTGGTCGCTGCAATTTTTTGAGTCTTTTTGTTTCCACATGAGGGTTGGATCGTGTCCATTGATGAGTTGTCTTTCTCCCGTCGTGAACCTTCATCGGGGGCATCCACGGTCCCGATTATTGATAACCCTCAACTCGGCATCGTCAACGTAGGGGTTGGTTTGTGCCCACCTTTGATGGGTACTTTCGATTACCTGCCTCCTTCCGACAATGTTAAGTTCATATCAACAATCCCTGACCAGTCTAAGGTTGAAATTTTCTAAGTCTTTTCGTTTCGTACAACTTACTTTGATGATCTGTGGACTCTTCCTTCCACATCAACCATGATGGAAGGGACAGGGCACCATGGCATGGCCATGGATTTGTCCACAATAGAGGTTGCGTACTTTATAGTCCAGCAAGCTTCCGTCGATCCTGATCCGACTCCCACACAAGAGTTATATCCGGTTCTCAAGCCTATTTGAGCTCAAGGTTCCCTCGCCGATACTGATTCTTTAGACTTATTCTTTCCCTCAGACAAGGCAATTATTGAGGCAATGAATAGTCCAGACAAACCCTGGGATGATCTCCATCACAAATCTTATTTCCTCCCAGAGTTAAGAAGAATTGAAGCAGGTGAATTCACCTTAACTATGACTGGAGATAGGTATTGTCCTATCAATACTTTATCTATGCACGCAATTTACATTGAAGGAAATATGACAACCATCACTAAAACGATACCTAGTGATATCTCCAGAACCCCTGGCATCGTGGAGAATGTCTTCGTCGGAACGGACTGCTCCCCCGAGGAGATTCAAATCTACAAGGACTTATTTAAAGAATTTTGCGACGTGTTTTCCTAGTCTTACGAGGAAATTCCAAGCATGGATCTAAGATCATTGAACACTAAATCACGACGTATCCTGAAGATAAGCCAGTCTGACAAAAGATTCGTCTGGTTAATCCTAAGAAAGCAACCTTTATCAAGGTTGAAGTAGAGAAACTTCTTGAATATGGTATCATCTACCCCGTCCAATTGATTCAATGGGTGTCAAATCCCATTCTAGTCAACAAAAAACAGGGTATTGATCACATATGTATGGACTTCCATGATTTGAACAAGGCCTGTCCAAAGGATAATTTCCCCACGCCATTTATTGACCAGATAGTCGATGAATGTGCAGGTTGCGAGGTCTTTTATTTCATGGATGGTTTTTCGGGATACAACCAGATACATATCAAACCCTAAGACAAAAACAAAAACACTTTCATTTGTCTGTGGGGTACATTAGCTTATCGGAAGATGCCTTTTGGTATGAAAAATGTTGGAGCTACTTTTTAGTCGGCCATGTCTTTTACTTTCCACAATCTCAAACACATATTCGAGGATTATCTTGATAATTTAACATCACGATCTTGTAAGAGAGCTGATCATCCCACACACCTCCAACTTATCTTTGAGCGATGTTTCTACTACCGGATTCACTTGAATCCAAACAAATGTAGTTTTTGTGTAACGTCGGGTCGTCTGCTAGGTTTCATAGTTTTGACAATAAGGATCATGGTTGATCCTCTAAAGGTTAAGGTGATAATTCAGTTGCCTCCCCTGTGCACATTCCCTCGGCTTCAGAGTTTACAAGGAAAATAAAACTTTTTATGGCATTTCATCGCAAACTATGCCAAGATCACAAAGGGTTTCATGTGTTTACTAAATAAGGATGTTCCTTTTCATTGGGATGAAGCCACTTTGTGCTCTTTCGAAGCGTTGAAATGTGCCCTCATGTCTTCCCCTCTACTTCGGCCACCCAATTATAATAAAGATTTCTTATTGTACTTGGCCACTGCAGAGTTGACCATCAGTATGGTTTTGGTTCAGGAGGATGATATGCTTGAAGAATACATGATTTATTACCTGATTCGAGGCCTGGTTGGACTGGAACTCAATTATTCCCACATTGAAAAACTTGTGTTGGCAGCATTTCATGTTGTCCAACGGTTCTGTCATTATATCTTGTTTCGCAAGACCACCGTCATTGTCATTGTGAATCTGTTTCAATACGTGTTGACACAATGTGTAATCGGTGGAAAGATTGGTAGATGGATTTTTATCCTCCAAGAATTTGACTTGGATTTTGTTTCAGAGAAATCCAAAAAGTCATTGGTCTTCATGGAACTCATCTCGAAACTTCCAGTCAAATCAGGTGATGTTATACCTGAGGAGTCACCTATTAAAGGAGATGTGTTTTTTATCACGTATTCGGACCCCTGGTATGGAGATATACTAGTCTATCTCTAGACTTTGAAGTGCCCCACCTCTGCTTCTCGTGATGAGCATCGTCGTATACACCATCAGGCCAAGAACTATCTCATACTTGAGGACACTATGTATCATCGAGGTGCAGATTGCATCCTTCATCAGTGTCTCACTCATGAAGAAGTGGAAATCATGCTTATGATTGCCACACTGGAGCATGTGGCGGTCATTTTTATGGGTTGGCAATAGCCCAAAATATTCTATGAGCCGGTTACTTTTGACCGAAATTAATAAAAGATTGTGTTGAATCGGTCAAGAAGTGCCACCCATGTCACATCTTCTCTCAGAAGATGAGGGCACACCCCACTCCCATCTTTCCTGTCATCACAATTGGTCCTTTCACCAAGTGGGGGATTGATTACACTACATGCAACCCCCCTTCAGCAAGGGGGCACTGTTATCTCATTGTAGCAATAGACTACTTCATGAAGTGGGTCGAAGATATGCCAACATTCAAATATGATGGCGAGACATCAGCTCTCTTTTTGTTTAACCAAATAATAGCAAGGTTTGACATCTCGAGAAAGATTGTCACTGACCATGGCAGTCACTTTCAGAATAAAATGATGTATGAGTTAACGTCAAAGCTTGGGTTGAGACAAGAACATTTGTCACCCTACTACCCACAAGTGAATGGTCACGTGGACGCTGTGAATAAGTCCCTTAAGACTATTCTACAACGAATGATCAATTTGTCCAAGTCAAATTGGAATTTGATGTTGTACTCGGCATTATGGGCCTACCGAACATCTGTTAATATTGCAACCAGTTTCTCACCTTTTAAACTCGTTTACGGGCTGGAAGCAATCTTGCCTATAGAGTCCCAGATCCTGTCTCTAAAGTTGGTAGTACAGTTATTGCCAGACACTTCACCACTTGAGGAGTGTTTATTATATCTTGAGCAGCTCGATGAGCAGTGTCAGGATGAGCCTTGGCCAATGAATCTCACAAACAAAAATTCAAGTGTTAGTATGATCGGTTTGTTTTCCCTTGAATTTTCTCTGAAGGCGACATTGTCCTGGTCTATGACCAAGATAAGGATCCCCTAGGGGAAGGCAAGTTCAAACCCATGTGGTTCGGACCTTTCATCGTGAAGGAGGTTCTAAATAAGGGCACTTATCATCTGGTGGAATTTGAGGTAAATGCTTTGGTGGAGCCTAGAAATGGGCTCTACCTCAAGAAGTATTACTTGCAGGTGGGTTGCCTTGGATGACTTCTTGTACATATGTATNTTTTAGTTTTTGTCTTTTTGGTTTTATGGACGTGTCTTTTTTTATGTCATATTTTTACTGTGGTAGATGTCAAGTGAATCAAAGGTGTTCTTTGGGTTTGCATATGGTGCTAGCCGGCACACTCGAAGGCTTGCTTCCGCAAATTGGGTGATTTTCACACCTCAGGGCAAGTTGCTATCTTCAGGAGGTATTTGTTTAGGTGATGCCACAAACAATGTCTCTGAATACAGTGTAGTTTTAGAGTTGCTTCGTGATGCTTTGTCACATGGTATCTCTCACCTCTGGGTCTACTTAGACACTCAGCTGGTTTTGTCTCAGTTAAATGGGGTTTACTGCGTTTACGATCCTACTCTACACCAACGGTTCCTTAGGGTATGTCTCTTAGAGAGAAGATTTGATTACATTACGTATATCCATGTTCCTAGGAGATTGAATCAAATCACAAATACTCTAGATAATCATGTATTAGATTGGCATATTTCACACATGTAAGAAAAACACACACACACACACACACATGTAAATACATTTGTAAATAAATGTAATCCATAAGACATAAAAATATGTAAATACACATATATATATATATTGAAACTATCAGAGTACAAAGGTGGGCACAAGCACCTCAAAAATATATGTCCAGTAAGAGTCACAGGGCTTATGCCCTCAAAAATACACAAAAGGTGCCCTCGGCACATAAGTAGTCCAGCCTAACTAGGGGTGGCACCTGTTGGCCCTGTTGTAGTGAAAAATGACATTTTCCAAACGCCGAAAGAGTTGGACCCAGGTTCGTGGTACCCCAACTACATGCACTACTGCATTTGGGTCAAATTACGATGACGCATTCGACACAATTGCCACTTTCTATTGTCGGAAGACCGACAAACCTCAGACCCCCTCAAACATCATTTTTATGATGACCTAGTTTTCGTCTATATTGCGATGTTTCAAACGTGGCAAGAGAGACGTTTCAAATGTGGCAAGGGAGACGTTGCAAATGTGGCAAGACTGACATTTCAAACATGTCAAGTGAGACGTTGCAAACGTGGCAAGTGATACGTTGCAAACGTGGCAAGAGAGACGTTGCAAACATGGCAAGAGAGACGTTGCAAACGTGGCAAGACTGACGTTTCAAACGTGGAAAGTGAGATGTTTCAAACGTGGCAAGTAATACATTGCAAACATGGCAAGAGAGACGTTGCAAATGTGGCAAGACTAACATTTCAAACATGGCAAGAGAGACGTTGCAAACATGGCAAGACCGATGTTTCAAACGTGGCAAGTGAGACATTGCAAACGTGGCAAGTGAGATGTTTTAGACGTGGAAAGAGAGATGATTCAAAGGTGGCAAGATCGACATTTCAAATGTGGCAAGTGAGACGTTTCAGACGTGGCAAGAGAGACGTTTCAAAGGTGTCAAAAGAGACATTTCAAAGGTGGCAAGAGAGACGTTATGAAGGTGGCAAGACTGATGGGACGAGGTATTATCTCCGACGTGGTTGCTATGGGAGCGACACTCTTGAACGTCACAAGAACAACGTCCATCAGGTGGCAACAGCGATGGCCAGGAGTTACTAGCTCCGCCGTGGTTGCTATGGGAGCGACAATCTTAAGGGTAGAAAGAGAGACGTCTTTCTCGTGGCAATAGCGACGGGAAGAGAGTGAAAGACGTCACAATTGCCACCTTTGTGTAGGTATTTTAAAAAAAAATACAATATCAAGTTCAAGCCTTCAAGCATGCCAGAGATACTCAAATCATCATGAATGTGCAAGTTACCAACAAAAACTAAATTTGTTAATTTAAGGGAACGTACTCTGATACAATGTTAATTTCAGATCATGGCAACCAGATTTTTCATTCAAAATTAACCTAAACAGTACTAGGTAGCTAAAAATTGAAAACCTCCAAAAAAACGAGCAACTTCTGAATAAGGTAATCTACAAACACATATTGTCGGAAATACGAATAGCGCAAACAAAAAACTCAATGCTCAACACAACATCCATCTTCTATTGAAAACTGAAAGAAGAATTACATCGCTATAGCTCAAAACACAAATAAGCTAACCAACACAATGGTCCGCCCAACATCTCCTATATAGACTATGAGAAACTAGGATTACAATCAATGCTCTCCATACTTGTGGAGGAGGCCCCACACATCCTTGGGGACATCTCCCTCAGGAACATTCTAGAGGAAATGAAATATCTAGCATAAATGCATGATGTGCTCACCATTTCAAGGTAAGAGTTGATGTGTCAAGGATGCCTTGAAAAAATGTATTGATGTGTCAAGGATGCCTTGAAAAAATGTACCGGAACCATAACCAAACGACAATTTCATGATTACTCACATTATATCTTATGTTTCTCTGATTTCATATGATGAATGGATTATACTTTAAACGTGATATTTTTATGTCGTGAATATTGTTAAGCATGCTTTAGAAGTCATGTCCTTGAGTTTGTATTTGCTCTATTACTACAATAATGAAAAATATGCCACGAGACTCTGCTTTCTCGAACATACCATGTTTCCATAAAAATACAGTAACTCCAGAAAATTGTGAAAGGGGAGAATAATATAGATGTTAAATGAAGTTTGAAAAAACTCCACATATGTAGTTTTGCATCGTCCCTAAGGAAAATAATATCATGCAAAAGATATCTGAAGGTGATAACCCGTCATCTCAACAAGCTCCATCTACTATTAAGTGATGAATAAGATATGGATCTGAAACAACAATGGTTGTTTCCTAAAATTGGCTATGAACTATACAAGAAAGACAAACAATATCCCTAAATAGCAGGAAAAAACAATAAAAATTTATCATCCATTTCCAAAGAGATCAACCATAACATTTATTGGTGAAAAGTTCCTATAATATAGCATAATGTGACCTCTAGTTAGTATAAAGATTCAAAATATACGGTTTAGGATGTGATTCACAAATTACTATAATTTTTTATCCAAAAATGCATTATCCCAAGTAACCACAGCCTAGGAAATGCAAAAATTTAATCCCCGAATAATTTCTAGTTTCTTGCTTTCAAAAAAAATCCAATGTAGATGCAAATATTGGTGATGCAGAGGTAAACCACCCTTCAAAAGCAGAATCAAGTGTAATCAAAGGTAGCAGAGGTCCCAACCGACACCACAAATCCTTCATATCTAACAAATGAGTAACATTGAATCCAGTTTACCATGCATGCTCGAAGGATGCCAGATGTTCCACAGGCATTCTGCGAAAAATTGAAGAACATTAAATTCAAGAAATCCAACTTAACCCTTAAGATCAAACTCATTCTATAGAAGTTATTTTAGAGCACTTATAGCAGTTAAAACACATTTTGCATCAATAAACTCCACAAAACACAAAACATAACACTCTCCACCAGCCTGTACATATCAAAGACATCTTGAATCAAACAAATGCAAACTGAAAATAGATTCAATACTATAAAATAAGATATTTGAACATATTTCTTAATAGGAAACCTTTAAAAACATTTGGGAATGCTCTTAATTGCCTAAGATTTATAGAAAATTTGCCTAAAAGAATTGAATCCTATAAACAATCAGCTTGTTGACTAATCGGTTACCTTAGAATTATGTTCCCACACCGCCTCTGAAATAATTATGCATCTATATTGTTTAAGAACAAGTAGAGAGCAAAGGGTGTATGCATCATTGCCTAAAGGTTTCTATACCAACTCTTATAGGTGGTACAATAGTCATGTCAAGGATAAGGGATATAGATATAGATGATTCACTAGGCCTAGATCTTGTCATAATGGACTGCTACTATAATAGGGATTGTATTAAGAGTATTTTATTTACTACTGTTGTTATAGTTGACTGGTGGGAGACATCAGTAAAACCACAAATGCTATATGGCACTCCTGAATCATAATTATTGTCTTACATGACGATTAACATATATTGACTATTATCCATTGAATTCAGACCATTCGACATATAGATATTGATAACATCAAGAAAGCATAGAACAATTGGAATGGGTAACATATGAGATTCGGTATCATGAGACCAAACTTTGATTAGACAGAAATTATGTATTCAAATTTAACCTTTAACTGTCGCACTGCCAGACATGGATGAGTCTCTCTGAAGTTATCTCACCTATTGATATCATGCCTAGGACAATTAAATACTATAAGACTTCAACATAGCAAAACGGTAATGAATACTGGAAATGAGTTAACAGAGTTATGTAACAAAAATATCAACCCTCGTGGAACACCTACATATCCCAAATTATTATTGTTTTCACAAACAAGGGTTGCATGGCAATGCCGTCCATGTCCAGTTAGTTGGGAAATACTCACTCATTATCACAAGGCCAATTGAGTAAGTAATCTGCCCGAGGAAAACAATTTACATAACTATGTGGTATTAATGGCTTGTTGCGTTGCATTCAAGACAAATCTCTTATATCCTTTGGAATCTTTGTTTCTAATCGCTTTAGCCTTTTTGTTACAAAAATATCAGAAGAGAAAACTTTGAATATTTGTCAGACGAGCCTTAAAGGAAACCTTCTTGAAAAAATTTCCAAGGCATTAGAATGTTGAATTTCCTTTCTACGGGTGACTCATCATTGATTAAATTCAGAATCCAAATTTCAGGGCAAAGACGATGATTCAATTCAGAATCCAAATCTCAGGGAAAATGCAATGATTCAATTCAAAATCCAAATCTCAGGGCAAATATTTCGTAACAAAAAATAAAATACCAATACCAATACCACAAAAGACCTTTAAAACAAAAGGACTTTGTGCAATGTAAGGAGGAAAAAATATCTTTGCACTGGCAGGAGAAAGATACAAAAGCTCCATTGATATTATCACTGAAAAGATGGCAATGCATAAGACTATTCATAAAGAGTCTGGTAAGACTATTCATAAATTTGTAGTTAAAATCTTGATATGGTTGATAGATTAATGGAAACAATTCAGTTTTCTGTGAATGATTACAATTAATGAGGGACAAGATTAGAACATCATTATTTTGTGCATCAATCAAATGTCATCCCTTAACAATGTACAGAGTTAACTAAATGTGCACACACCACAGACAGTTTGATGTGCACAGTTGTCATTCTTTTCCATATCTAGAATTAGATACAATTCAGACAGGATGTGAGTAGATTAGTGCCGACAAATAGTTGATCAATACACAATGTTTTGGTTGTAGCCAGTCAACTATCTTTTGGCTATATAATCTACAGATTGCGTAATTCATGAAAATTCCTATGATGTTTAGGAGTAAGCAACCTTTAAACGGATAAACTCACTAAAAACATGATGCCTTAAGAACTAGAAGACTTACTTGAGGTCTGCTTTAGAGTAGCCTGTGTGAAGAGTAAGTGTGTTACTCCAACATGGATCCTTCTTCAAAGTGCACTGAGCAGTGTAGACAGCAGTAACAGCGAGCATTGAAGGACTGTATTAGATCATTTTGTAATGAAGCAAACACAGTTCAAGCAAGTAGAATGATAGATTTTCCATCTGAACCATTGTGATAATAAATTTGATTTTTTAGCAGTACAGGAGAGGATTATTAGGAAATACAATGAAGAAAATATATTTAAACCACAAAGAAGTCTCAATTTCCCAGAGCAATTTTGGAAGTCAATTTGATCAATACATCAGAGGGTCATTCTGACAATACAAAAGAAACAGTGGGGTTCATCCCTTGACCACTTTGTCAGGACCAGCTGCCTTCTGAAACCTGACAAGGAATACATATGGATTGGGAATGGTAAGATTGAATTTCAGTCGATTTAATATCCTACACTCCTGCCAAGTGATATTATCAATGTATCAGTCAAACTGCGTCTTTGGAAACTGTTGTAATTTAATTAAACAGAAAGATATCAGTTATACCTAATTACCTTGGACACTATCATTTTGGATGTGTATTGTTTTGTCGAGATGCAGACTAATTCATTGACCTACAACCACATATGAATGAGTTCTTCTTATGTCAATATTCTGTAAGCTGTTATGCAATATTGTCTGTGCAATACTGTATTTCTTCTCTGGGAGAAGACATTGTTCTTGTCCCTATTGAAACAGTGTGTGCTTATGTGTACTTTTCAACAGCCAACCAGGTCTTCTATTAATTAGATATATACAAAAGGTTTCCTTACACTCATGCTTAAGGATGTCAATAAGTCATCGTACCTGGGGAGCCCAGATATCTTGATATTTTCAAGTTATAAGCATCGCAGTGATACCCACTAATTGTAATTTACACTTTCTATCACTCCGAAGAGAAAGGTATCTATCAATGATGTACACAGTGAGATACAATGTCTCTGGCATTAGTTCAAATTTCATATGCACCTGCAAAATTTAAGATTTCGAAGTGAAGCCTAAGAAATTGCCCATATAAATGTCTTCTAGATATAAGATTAGCAGGAGATGAAATTAGCATAGGAATGAATTTGTACCTCTATCAACCAATCAATCAAGATTTCCCTCATCGCCTCAGTGATTTCAACGTGCTTCCTTTTCATATAAACTGGAGGTATACAGCTCATGTTCTAGACATACGGGGCTGCCAATTATTACTAAAAGAAAATAAAAACGTTACCTTCACATTCACATAAATTTGCAATCATTGACAAAGAAACATACCTCAATCTTCTTGTAGAACTTGTATATGTCTTCAACATATTCCACAACTGCCAATTGGTTTTCAAGGTCTCCATCATCAATGCTAGGAAGAACCTCATGGAAGTCACTGCATGCATCCTGAAATACCCCTATCAATATTATCAATCATTTTCATCCAACTTGCATCATAAATAAACACAAATCTATCCTACAGCTATAAATTGTGTTGATATGGGTACCTTTGGCTTATGTATATTTGGATTTGAGCCAGTACTTAAAACAAGAAAAGAATCAGAGAACTAATAGAACTTAATCAATAAGACAGACCTCACTTCGAACTGTTAGAATTGTAGTGCTCTGGGTTTCTTTTCTTTGAGTTGGCTAGGTGCTTTTAATCCCCCATCTTGTGCACTTGACTCTATACTATACGGATAGCAACGACGGTATCCTTTTGAGTAGCATTGGAATTTTTAGCATTCCTTCTGATAGTACGCCTCTGTTTGTTTCCCTAGACTGCCTTTGCCTCTGCTTTTGCTTCTGCCCTCACAACAACACTATTTGCTTGGGATCGCTAGAATCAAAATGGAAAAAATAAAGAATGAGATTCCCTGCTTGGGCTCACAGAAAATAGAGAACAGAATGAGGTCACAACACTAGTCGCAAAAGAGTAGGAAGAACCTCATGGAAGTCACTGTATGCATCCTGAAATACCCCTATCAAGATTATCAATCGTTTTCATCCAACTTGCATCATAAATAAACACAAATCTCTCCTACAACTATAAATTGTGTTGATATGGGTACCTTTGGCTTGTGTATATTTGGATTTCAGCCAGTACTTAAAAACAAGAAAAGAATCATAGAACTAATAGAACTTAATCAATAAGACAGACCTCACTTCGAGCTGTTAGCATTGTAGTCTGTGACTGTGCTCTGGGTTTCTTTTCTTTGAGTTGGCTCTGGGTATTTCCCAACTAATTCGGCATGAAATAAATTGTTATTATTTAGATTTTTATTTTTATAATTTCAGAGTTTCTCTATTATCCCATAATTTCTCTGATATTCCATATGCCTATCTTACTACTTTTTCCACACATACACATTAGAGCCATTTTAGAACTTCAATCTCTCATTGTAATCATAAAAATCTATTACAAAGCAATTGTTAGAAATGATGCACATGATTACTGCACATTCCAAGAACCCTGAGTGAATAGTTCATATTTTATGTAAGAGACCTGTCACCTAGATAATTAGCCCAAAAGCCATAAAGCATGGAAATCAAGTAAAATTGTTAAAGAATGAATGAAATCTTCTCACATTGACTTCAAATCGATCTTTAGGGATAATTATTTTTCTCATGTTTCCATGAGAAAGGAAAGTGTTGGAAGTGTATGAAAAGTTATGAACTTTGGGACTAGACCTTTGTTCAAGAACTAATACCTCACACTGACATCAAATTGATCTTTAGGTTTTCTCATGTTTCCATGAGAAAGGAAAGTGTTGGAAGTCTATGAAAAGTAATGAACTTTGGGACTAGACCTTTGTTCAAGAACTAATACCTCTACATCTATTAGTTATGTGTACTACATTATAGCATTACTCTTCAGCCTTACTTTGTGGATGCAGGGATAAATTTGTGTTGAGCGCTTATCTGATACTCAATTCAGATTCTATATTCTTCTTTAGGATCTATAAGTTAGTGTTGTTTGGAATAATTGATACTCACTTCAGATTCTAGATTCTTCTTTAGGATCTAGAAGTTAGTGTTGTCTTGAATAATTGGTCTTGGGTTTCCTTGTACAACTTCTGATCCTAATATACCCTAAAAGGTTGAAATAAAAGGAAGTCAACATTCCAGTCCAACGTTACTTCATCACCTTCTCCTGCTAGAGTAGTGAAGGTTAGGAAAGGAACAATATTGACCACAATATCCCTAGAACATATGCCTCAATTAAGTTCCACTAGATTTTGTCACCTTGAAATGATTTGATCCCACTCGGTTGTAGAGATATGTAGAGATATGGGTTGTTTCAAATCTTTGACATCCCATGATTTCTTAGATGAATCCTAAAAAATAAATAGAGTGCAAGTGCAATATCATGTTTGGAGTTGCTACTCTAGATATTTCCTGCACCAAACTAACTTTGCAAGTGTTGTTCGTCTAGCTCTGAACAGTGCAAGTCTATTATGGGGTTATTATAGCTCCCTCCCAGAGGTTCTTCTCTCTTTCTCACAAATCAACCTTGGAAGTGATCTTTATTCCATTCACTGCCTATTCTATATTGAATAGCCTAGATGGCCTCCTATAATCATTGTGCATTTTGATATTTCCTTTGTTAGAAACTTATAACATTTGTCAGGAAAACAAATTCTATTTCATGTTTAGAGAAGCCTTTTACTTTTTCCTTTCTATTACTATCAAGGTATTTCCACTATTTCAACTATTCTTTGTTTATGATTTGTGAACTTTGTCTGTTTGATTTGATTCTTCCTTCTTGTAGTTACGGCCAAAATAAAGAGTAGAGAATATCATCCTAGCAGTTCAGCATAAGAAGAAACATAGTTCTAAAGATAATGGTATATAATAGAACAGAAACAAGATCTGATAATGCACTCAGAGATAAGCCTAGTTCCATTATGGTAAACTCTAGCTCAGAAACATGCAAATTAAACCAAAATATCCTCATTTTTTCCAAATGAAAAAGTCAACTTTATTTATAAAGTTGAATCAAAGTTACATTTCGAAAGTGCATAGGAGCACTGAGAGACAAGAGAACAAAATATTACCACTGTCCATAACACAATAGTCCTTGTAATCTGTCTGGTGTATTCTACCATATCTTTTGATGGTCTTTGTTGGTCCTTGTAACCTGAAATGGATAACCATTGACTTATAAACATACAACAGAACTACAATAAAAACATCATCTGAATAGATGTCTGCAAAAAGGTGCCTGTTCCTCATCTACTTCTCTTATCTGATAAGAGACATGCGTAATCATGAAATGAAAGCAATCTGCATCAAGAAGTTGTAGGTTCAGTAGCCCTAGGGGCATACTCAGCCATCTACAATATCTTTGAAGAACCTGAGATAACTTCTTTTGATGACATGTCAGCTTCAGCATTGAAATGACGATAAACATGATTGACAGATATTGCCTCAAAGAAGAGTATTGCATTTTGAATCTTCTCCAAGAGGGTCCTGAGTGTCAGGTTCTACAATCTATAAGTCCCTTGAACCCATTCTATAACCACTTTAGATTCCACCATGACTTGAAGTTTAAGAAAAAATATTCCATAGCCAGTTTCAGAAGGTTGAGTGGATGTATTTTGGCCCAGTTGTTTGTTCCTCGACCTAAAAGATAATTTGAAGGAACAAATTTCCCCCCCCAGGGAGGTACATAATACCGCCTGCTCCACATGGACCTGAGTTCCCTTGGCTTGCGCTATCAAATAATCCCTAGGGCCCAGGGATATGACGAACCAAAATATCTTACTTAACATAATTATAGGAAAATACAAGGACCAGTGCAACAATAATTCAATGTGTGCAATTTTCAATTAGTTCCAAAAGAATTTACTCCATAAATTAAGTTAATACTTTGTGATATATCCTTTGTGGTTATATACATCTGGAGCACTAACAAGCCATGATATCAGTGGAGATTAAACAATCTTTAAAAGGTCTTGTCACATTGTTCTGTCTCTTTTCAACGACAAACATACATTTACCTTCATGACCTACATTTCCCTTCACTAGGGTGTTCCTTTACACAAGGGCAAGATACCTATTGAAACTTTCTTTCAAATATATTTGGTAGAAACCAACTTGATTACAAAATCTAAGAGAAAGCCATATCCATTCCATTTGATTCCCACTATTCCATATCATTAAAACATATTTTATGAATTGGTAATGGATTCCCACTATTCCATATCATAAAAAATAATTTTATGAATTGGTAATGGAAAAGACCCTAGCTCTC
>SNQJ01S0155849.1:40810-56611 GCA_010110895.2 Picea sitchensis | reverse complement strand
TGTATTTTTATGCTCAAAGTGCACTGAGAGAAGAGTTCCAATATCACCAGAGTTTTGATGACTTAGGAGGTTAGGAAGGTCCATAATGTGGAAGATATTTTTAAATTGGGATCTAATATGGGTATAGGCACGACAATCCAAAAGGAAGTGTTTTTCATCTTCTACCTGCTTAGTGTCACAAAGTTGACATATTATCTCATCCCATGGTGTTTTGGGAGTTGCCCAATGCTCAGTTTCACTATGTAGCTAGTGAGAGTTTGTTCTTATTTCAACAATGTTGATTTTCTTCTTTGCACTTTTCAAAAGTGAGAGGTAATTTTGATCTTCTAAATTGGGGTTGACCATCTCCTTGTAGTATCTTAATTTCATTTTATCCACTAATTATTTAGAAGTGATAATATTTGTAATACTATAGATATTATGCATGATGATTATTTTTGTATTCCCCAATTATTTAGCTAAGATTTGACATCTTTATGCCATCCCCACTGTGGTTTTGGCTAGAGTTTGAAACCATTTTGGAAGCCTTTTGTTATCCATGTTGTTTATCTTGTTCTTGTACCTTAGGTATTTAATCATAGCAAGGCTCTCAATTAGGGAAAGGGTTGCTTTTATGAGGAGAATAAAATAAGGTGTATGTCCCTTTATTTTAAGATTATAAATTATATATAGATAAATATATCACTTTTTTATATCATAATTAGAAAAAAATAATTAATATAAAATATAAAAAAAATAAATATTAAATTTGATAAACATAAATAAAATTATGAAATTAAATCACTTTATATTAATTCAATATAATATTTTATAAAATTAAAAATAAAATAATATTAATAATGCTAAATATAATATTTTATAAAATTAAAAATAAAATAATATTAATAATGCTAAAAATATAGTGATCTTCATAATTTTTTTCATATTCTTTATATTAATTCAATATAATATTTTATAAAATTAAAAATAAAATAATATTAATAATGCTAAATATAATATTTTATAAAATTAAAAATAAAATAATATTAATAATGTTAAAAATATAGTGATCTTCATAAAAAAAATTCATATTTTTGTTTGTTGTTTTCTTTCTTTTATATATATATAAAAGGGAATTTTCTATTACTTAGTTTTTAGAGTACAAAAAATATCACATGGCTACAGACTGTCATTTGTTCCATCGAATTAGCGGAAACCGGAACATGTGGTAGATTGTGATGTTATTGTTCAAAATATCAATCCATCATCTGCCCTATCAAACAAAAACCAGAGCAGGTGGCGGATTCGAGTTCTTGTTGAACTGTGCTATGCAACTAAGAAAGACTATCAACTGAAAAAAGAAGACATAACTGTAAAACTGCATTATAGCAATGCAGAGAGCTAAGATGAGAGTGCTCGAGGTGGCCAAAGCATAGAAATTGCACATTTTCACCTGGGGGCATGTCACTCGGATCGTCGCTAAGGGGATCGTCCCTGGGTTAGAGCACGAAAGGCCTCGCATAGATTGGACAATGTTGGGCTGCTAGTGCATTTGAGAAGGCTTCATAGAGCATGTCAATTCGTTGGTGCATGAGGGTGTCCCGGTATATCTGGTCAGCCATCTGGTTCAGTAGCTCAAAGACGAGCTCGAGATTCTCTGGATGGAAGAAAGGTGGTGGAGCTTGGAAAAATTCAGGGAGTGCCGAGAGTGGTGGATGCGCCAAGACTAGGCCACCCTCCAGCGCCGCGTCTAAGACCACCACCACCTCACCTAGGTCCGTTGGTGTTGCTTCCATAGCCTCCACCGCCTTGAACTCCTTTGTCGTAGAGACGGTGTTATGAATTGTGGCCACAGAGTCCAAATGGAGGAATTCCTATGGGAATTCCTCCTCAATTATACATGTGGCCTCTTCCATGGTAGCTTGTGCTTGCTGGAATATGGTTGGGGTGCTTGTGCTTGCTGGAATATGGCTAGGGGGTGCCAATTATCTGGCACTATGAAGAGGAGGGATTCCGGAGAAAACTGGATGGGTTCCTCTGGAATATCCTCCTCAATGTATGCCATTGGCGGCATTCTTGGTTTCTCCCATCGTTGAATGCAAGCAATGGACAGGGCACACTCCATTGTATGCACCCTCCACTCTCTAGCAGCAAAACTACACCAGGATGGGTCGCACCTCGGCCTGCCTCTTTATCTTGGCATGTCAAGGCCAGGAAGGTTGATAATGTGCAGGGTTAATTGAATGAGAGCTGATTGGACGCAGATCCAGTGCTCAGAGCATCCAAGTTGATGGAGCGCAAAGGGGAAATGGAGCCAACCTCGTTCGAACGGGAGTAAAATGCTAAGGAATGACATGACCACTGTATTGATCCCCTTAGTACAATTACACCTTATGGCCTCCATACTTCCCACATGAGGGAGTTGTCCTCCCCTTCTCGGCAGGCAGTAATGGCCTCCCTCCATTTAAGAATGAGGTGAAGGGTGACGACCTACCATATTAATGGCTTGGGTCTGGGGCAGGCTACGTGGCCTCCCATTTCTACGTGGCACCCCATCTAGGATTTGATAATCTTTCCTGGCTAAGTCCAAGCAGCAGTCTAATAGCTCAGATCGAGGAGAGGTTTGCGCGTTCCAGTGAATCATTTCTACCATGGAAGCCACACCTTCATTTTCCAAAAAATCATCTATTTTGTTTGTGTCTTTTTTCACATGTGAGGGGATGAGGGTAAGATTAGGTTGTAAGAGGGATTCAAACTCTTCCAACAATCCTAAGAGTCTCCAACTAGGTGAGACCTCTAGGGGGTGTGACCCATGAATAATTTTAGTAATGAGTTGGATGATGATATGGGAATCTCCCTCCACTATGAGCTTAGTTAAGTCATGGTCTATTTCTAACTTGATTCCTCTGAGAAGGCTCCAGATCTTAGCAGCATTATTTGTATTGAATCTTAGATAGTCTACTGCATAATAATGAATTTTCCCTTCTTCGTTTCAAAGGACCGCCCTAAAGCTTGCCAAACCTGGATTCCCTTTTGACACGCCATCAAAGTTTAATTTAATAAAACTAGTGGGTGGGGGGGACCAGGTGCACGGGCTTCCAGTTGTTCTGGTAACCCCATTGTCTTGTCTTTCACCAGTAAGATTGAGCTTCCAGGTCTGAAGGATATGACTTTCGCCTAGATTGCATTTTAGGTCCTCTTGGGACCACTGCCCACTCTTAATCGTTTCCCGAATCAGGTTCATAATTCTTTCCCAAGTTGAGAGAGGGGGGAGTTTGTTGAGAGAAAAATCCTTTTGTTTCTTTCCTTCCATATTTTCCACATGGTGAAACCAGGTAAAAACTGCCAGATGCAATCCAAGATTGGGTTTTGATAGGAAATCGAGTCCCAGTTCTCCACTGTGCTTATGATACTGGATCGATTTCTGTTGGAGCGGTGCATTAATTGTGTCCCCATGTCCCAAATTATCTCACTGTAGTTGCAATGGTTGAATAGATGCTCCATCATTTCTTCTTGTTGTTGACAGAGGGGGCATATTGAGGGGCCTATGAATCCTCGTTTCTAGAGATTGTCCCAAGTGAGAATGCGATTTTGGACATAAGCCATAAGAAGATGGACACCTTTGACCATAATTTTGGGTTCCAGATCTTGCCCCAGATACGTTCCTTTGGTTGTTCCTGGTAATTCCCCTGTAAATAGTAAGCTTCTTTGACTAAGAAGTTGTCTGTTGTGGAGTGCCCCCATCTGAGTATATCTAGGCTTTCCCTGATATAAATTTTCCTTTGATTTGCACAATCTTTCCAAGACTATAGATCCAGCTTCGTCTAAAGGTAAAGTTCATGAGGTTCAGTCCTCCAATTGCACCATGGCATGTGCCTATCATTCTTTCTACATAGATCCTTCACCAACCAGGAGTCCCTGGACTGCATTTGTTGACGTAGGGGTGTGAGGTCCTCAAGAGTGGTTAGAGGCGGTTGTTGTTTCCACGAGTCTTGCCAGAACAAGGAGTGTTCACCATTTCGGATTTCCCAGAAAACATGCTTCTGAATGAGCATTCGATTGTTCCAAGCCATGTTCCAAATATTGGATCCCTGAACCTGATCATTGAATCTGATTAGCTTCTCTTATCTGGTAGTGGGAGCATACTTCCTTTTCCATATTTTTTCCCAGAGTTTTGTGGGGTGCTTGAGCCAACGCCACCACAGTTTTTCCCCCATGACTTGATTTAGTTTCCCTGGATCCTAAATCCCTAGTCCCCCTAAGGCTTTAGGCTTGAAGATTTTGTCCCAACCTACTAACACCCACTTCTTGTTTGGGTGATGCCCGTGCCATAGGAAGTTGCGTTGGGTATTCCTAATGGCGTTGATGATTGATTGGGGTGTTGCTAGAGCGGTAAAGAGGTAGGTTGACAAGGCTTGAAGAACATATTTTAAAAGAACCAACTAAGCTGCAGGATTAAGAGATCTGAAGGTCCAGTTGTTGAGTCTGTTGGAGATGGAGAACAATAGGTTGTCCCAGGAGATATTACGAGCAGACACCCCTGTGAGTGGGATGCCTAGATAATTGGATGAAAGGGAGCTCTTGGGGATGCTCAGTAGATGAGAGATATGGTTTTGGATAGCCACTGGGGTATTGAAGAAGTAGAGTTGTGATTGTCAAGGTTTAAGGCCATTCCTGAAGCTTCGACGAAATCTGTGAGGATGGAATTGAGCTTAGTGGCTTCCTAGGCTGTCGGAGTGTTCAACAGAAGAGTGTCATTGACAAACTAGCTGTGAGAGGGGGTTGGTTGAATATTGTGCAGGGGTAGACCTTTAAGGGATCCTTCCACCACAAAGGCCTTGAGGTAGTGCCCTAGTCCCTCCGCCATTATGACAAAGAGAAAGGGGGAGAGGGGGTCCCCTCGTCGAATGCCTTTGGTGGGAGAAAGGGGCTGGGAAGGAACTCCATTAACTAAGATAGAGAAAAAGGCTAAGGAAGTGAGCCTTATGATCCAGGCCACCTAGTGACTATCGAAGCCAAAGGCCTCGAAGAGGGAGTGCATGTATTTCCAACTAATTCTGTCAAAAGCTTTAGAAAGGTTGAGTTTGATGAGCATACCTAGAGTCCTGGGTTTTTTTAGCGAGTGGATGACTTCATGAGCTAGGATGACACTGTCCATGATTTTTCTGCCTTCCACATAGCATGCCTGCTCTTTGGAGATAATGAAAGGAAAAATTGATTTGAGACGCATGGCAATGACCTTAGTGATAATTTTGTAGATGACATTACAGGGAGCTATCGGTCTGTATTGTTTGGGATGTGTAACCCTTTCCTCCTTCGGGATGAGCGTGAGGAAGCTGGCATTGAAGGCTGAGAGGACTTGTCCTAAGGTTCTATATTTCTCCACCACTTGCCAGAATTCTTCTTTGATCATTGGCCAACAATAGTGGAAGAAGTCTGTCGTGAAGCCGTCTAGACCGGGAGCTTTACGTGGGGGCATTTCTTTAACTGCATGATCCACCTCATCTTGGGTGATGGGTCTCGTCAAGGCTTCATTGTATTCCTAAGTGACTAGGGAGGGTATGTTCCTGGTGGTTTTGCGGATCGTTGGCGTTCTGTCATCGATGGGATATGTTGGGAGGTATTTGTAGTAGTTGATCAGTTCTTCTGCTATTCTGTCATGGTCCCTGATGGGATTTCCCTGAGCATCCTCCAGCTGGGTTATTTTGTTGATGTATCTTCGGTGCACCATGGATCGATGAAAGAACTTGGTGTTCTTTGCTCCTTCTTTGAGCCATTGTACCCTAGATTTCTGTCTCCAGAGTATTTCCTCTTGTTCCTTTCTCTCCTCCAATTCTGCCTTGAGCTCCTCCTCTTCCTTCATTAAGGTTGTCGTTCTGTCCCCCATAATGAAGGTATTTTGCAAGGTTTCCAGGCGCTGCTCGATTTCCTGCATTCTTTGCAATATGTTCCCAAAAACATTCATATTCCATCTCTGTAGTTGTGACTTAAATTTTTTGAGCCGCTGTTGGAATTTGTACATGCAAGTACCATGGTCTATTTCTTCTTGCTTCCACCAGGATTCTGAAAGCTTTTGGAATTCTGGGTGGGAGAGCCAGAACTTCTCAAATCTGAAGGGCTTGAGTTTGGGTGTCACCCCAGCATCAAGACAGAGTGAAACAGGTCAGTGGTCCGAGCCTGTTTTCGGGAGGATGTTGGCTTCAATGACGGGGTCCTCCAACAACAGGGCTTCTGAAATAAGGAAACTGCCTTACCGGAAAGCTACAAATTGATGTCCAGATCTGCGATTGGACCAGGTGAAAATGCCATTCCTAGTTTCTATATCTACTAAATCCAGCTGGTCTATGAGGGCTCGAAACTTACCATTGTCTTGATCAAGCCTCTTGGTGCCTCCTGCCTTTTCCTCCAATGTTAGGATGATGTTGAAATCGCCCCCTAGCATCCAGTTGGGCGAGCTCAACAATGTTTTGATGGTGGTTATTCGCTTCAAGAATAACTCTTTTTCCTGGGTACTTTGAGGCCCGTACGCATTTGTGATCTCTCCTTCTTTGGTAGATCCTATGACTTTGAAGCGAGCTGTAATCGTACCCACTGTGGAAAAGGGTTGATGCAAAGTCTCGTTGGGGTTTTGCTAGGGTTTCAGAGCAAGCATCCCTCCTCATATATATATATATATATATATATATATATATATATATATTGAAGGAGATTTACATTTCAATTGAAGGAGATTTACATTTCAATTTTTTCCTGATTTTGTTAATGTTAAATAGATTTGAAATTAAGATGAATTTATAATGATGATAATAAATGAATGTCATTATATAAAATAACTTTAAAAAACTAAAATATGACATCCTTTTAGTAAACAAAATAAAATAGTAAAAACCAACTCAAACTTTGCTTAGAAAGTGAGCTAGATACATTAAGACTTTTATTAAAAAATGATTAGTATAAACCAACATAGATCCATCTTAATTCTAGATCAAATTATTTGATGTGAAAATCTTTTTAAAGTGTAAAACTTGAAAAAATGTTTGTAACTCAAAAAAATTGGAGAAAGATTAGATCCCTCTGGATACTTGGTAGATTCATAATTAAGAAAAATCTATACTAGTTGTAATATTTAAAAAAAAATCTATATAACCAATTTTTTTATTCAACCATCAAAGTCAAATTTAATTTAAACTATACACAGAAATTATCATTTTAATTAAAATTTAACAAACTCAAAAATATGAAAAAAAAATAATGTATAATATATTGCAAAAATTTTGGTTTATTTTACAACTAAACATGAATATATATAAAAAAAAAATTGAACTAATCTATAAAAATTGAATTTATCTTAAATTAATAAATAAATAAATTATTGAGTTTTAAGATTTTTCAAATTTATGAGATAATTAAATCTTTTAATCTAATTTTCCAAGATTCAAATTTCCACCTAATTTAATTTTGATCAAGCTTATGTCTTTCTACTCTATTCTAAGCGGTGGGATTTCAACACATCATCAATAACTCTAAATATTTGATTTTATAAATTTTTTTTACAGAAATCAAATAGATTTTAATAAAATTGTATTTTTTATTGTTTAAATTACATTTTATAATACATAAACAAACTAATTTGATACGGAAAAAACTTTTGAAACACTGACCATCACTATAGTGTGGGTCTGATTTCATTTGAAAATCGATCCCCGGATAGGAAAAAACAAAAAATAATAAAAAAATAAATGATGTATGCTATTAACAACAAAGTCCAGCGAATGTCATCCATCCCTATAGATAGTCTTGATAAATCGACCGAGACCACACATGTGCAAAGAAGAAAACGTTAGCAATGGCAGAGAGCGAGAACGGGCGTGTGAAATGGAGAGCCGTTCAGGGCAGCGATAACTGGGAAGGCCTGTTGGAGCCTCTGGACAACGATCTGAGAGAGGCCATACTCCTCTACGGAGACCTGACGCAGGCCACCTACGACGCCTTCAACAGCGATCCGCACTCCAAGTTCTGCGGCAGCAGCAGATACGGCAAGAAAGACTTCTTCCAGAAGGTTTCACTCGCCACGGGAGACGACGAATGGAACTACGAAGTCACCCGTTTCCTCTACGCCACATCTCGCCTCGAGCTCCCCCAGGCCTTCATGCTCAAGTCCCTCTCCAGGGAGGCCTGGAGCCGAGAATCCAACTGGATCGGCTATGTGGCCGTGGCCACGGATCGAGGCAAGCAGAGGCTCGGCAGGCGCGAAATCGTGGTCGCTTGGAGAGGAACGATACGCGATCTGGAGTGGTCCGATGTCTTCAATCCCACTCCCGTCTCCATCGCCCCCATTCTTTCTCAAGAGCCACGCCACGACCACGACCACGACCACCATTGGTACGACAGAGTGCTACACCTCGTCGACGAAGAGGAGCCCAAAGTGATGAACGGATGGTTCGTCATCTACACTTCAACGGACCCCAAGTCTCCGTTTACTAAAAGCAGTGCCAGGGAACAGTTCTTGGCGGAGATCAAGAGGCTCGTTGAGCTTTACAAGGACGAGGAGCTGAGTATAACTTTGGTCGGCCACAGCCTGGGCGCGGCCCTGGCAATTCTCAGCGGCTTCGATATTGTGCAGAGCGGATTGACCTCCGTTCCCGGAAAGCCCAACATTCCGGTGACTGCCTTCGTTGTTGGATGTCCCGGCGTTGGGAACGCGGCGTTCAAGAAGAGGTTCGAGGCTCTCCCGGGGCTGCGTGTTCTTCGGATAGTGAATCTGCCGGATCTGATCCCGCACTATCCTGGAAAGCTTCTCATGTCCGAGCATGTCGGGAGTCACTTGGAGATCGACACGCGAAAGTCTCCGTTTCTGAAGGATTCCAAGAACCCTAGCGATTGGCACAACCTGCAGGCTCAGCTGCATATCGTGGCTGGGTGGCAGAGGCCGAAGAATCCCTTGAAGTTTGAAGGGAATCGGAGCGTGGCCCTGGTGAACAAGTCGTGTGGTTTTCTCAAGGAGGAGTGTCTGATTCCGGCGTCCTGGTGGGTTGAGAAGAACAAGGGGATGATCCAGGATTTGAAGGGCNAGTCGTGTGATTTTCTCAAGGAGGAGTGTCTGATTCCGGCGTCCTGGTGGGTTGAGAAGAACAAGGGGATGATCCAGGATTTGAAGGGCATGTGGGCACTGGCTGACCCTCCGGAAGATGATTTGCCCAAGCCAGAGGAGGATTGACCTCCTCCTGCCCATCTTTGTCTCATGGGAGAACAATCAACTCCTCTGTCAAGTCTACCAACAACAGCTCCCATGCTGTCGTGTCTGGTCTCATGGGTTCTGGTCTTTGTCTTGCCGGTGACTGTTATCTGTGTATGATCTCCCATGGATTCTAGTCTAGTCCTATGGCGTTTGGTCTTCGTCTTGATACTCACTGTTATCTGCGTCATATAAGATCATTAAATGTGTCCATTGGTAATAGGTATACGTTTTTCGGCGTAATTAATAATGTCTTGGAATGTTGTTATTTGTATCATATAACATCATTAAATGTGTCCATTGGTAATAGGTATAAGTTTTTCCGCTTAATTAATAATGTCTTGAAATGGCAAGTTACATAGTAGAATTTCTATGAATGGTAAAATTTGTTTCAATTCCATTGTCAATGACTTGTTGTCCATGTGCTTTTTTGGACAGTAGAATGACTTATATGCGTTTTTGGACAGTAGAAATTTTTATGGTTTTTTTTATTGGAAATTCTGTGATATAAATTAAATCACTATTTTTTATTTTTAAAAATCCATTTTTGAATGCAGAAATAGATTCAACCTGTTGAGAAATCCTAACATTCTGACTATACAAAAATAATTACTCAAATTTACAATTCTAACAATTTTTTATCAAATTTCCAATAAATATCTCCCCAAAAGTCAATCCATCTAAAAAAATTCTAATAATTATAGTTCTTGAAGATAATTGTAGTTCTTAAAAATAGTAAAGATACCTCTTTCAAAAGGGCCATCTTCTGCCTCATCTTCATAAGAATCCTCACTATCCAGTGCAAAAGGAGCTTTAGGTTTATTGGCCCACCCAACACAGTTGCCAGAACCTATAACTCTACACATCATGGGGATTCTAGGTGCCCTTCTTGGTTTTCTATATTTTAGGGGCTTTGCAAATATGGGTTCTTCCATATCAAAATGGGAACACTACTATCCAATGGACATCATGTTGTATTTCTGGTTGCCAATAAATAAAAAGGTTTTAAGGAGTAATTTATGAAGTAAATTTGTTTTTTTCATTTTTTATTATCAAAATTTATAAATAAATAAATAAAATTTAACTATATTTACTAATTTATATTTAAAAAATGATTTCTTTCACTTAACATAATAAATAATTAGATTTTCCTTTCATTTCATTTTAGAATATTTTAGAATGGGATTTAATATTTTAAAATCTTCTCTTTTAAAATATTTAGTATTTTAAAAGTTTATCCCACTTTTTCATATATTCAATTATGAAGTTGAAATAATTGGTCACATTAGAATGTGTGGCTTTGGTCACATGAATAATTGGGTGTTGTCCCTATGTATAATATTAATGTTATTTGTTTATCATTATGTATATATATGTACATTGACTCTCATACGTTATCCCATATCGTAAGTGGCCAATCCGCTTCTCAATATGTGATATGGTGTGCACGCGGTTCAATAAAGTGGCATGTCTTCTTGCCCATTGAGGTGGCCCTCTCCTTTACTATCAACCCACCCTATAGGAGGTCTAATCAACTATGTTTATGTCTAGTCACCTAAATGGTACTTGGTCTTGGGTTAATGAGTGATTTGTATTATTTTTAATTTAATAAGAATAATTATTAGTACTGTGTATATATCTCCTCGAGCTCGAATTTGAGATTGAGATAATATTCGAGAAGTGTTTATTTATTGAATAATTATAAGAAGTGATTATTTTATGGGATAATTCTCTTATATATGTTTTAATAATATAAATGATTTAATTGATATAAATATGATGATGATGATGATGATAATTAACTTTCACTAAGATTGATTGGTTTATCTGACTTCAAGAGGATAAGTGATTCTTTAGAATTTTACTTGTGATTCTTTATATATAGCAATAGAACTCTCGAGATCACCCCAAACTTTAAAGTTTTATCAAAATTCAAAATAATTCAAAATGGATTTCAAAATATATTAATAAACTTTAATTACAATAAAAAGAAATTGAACCACTTTTAATTTATGTATAGCCATAGAACTCTAAATCACCCAAAAAATTGAAATAGATTATACAATATTAATATTTAAACTTTAGTCCCCGAGGTGTAGGACAGTTGGTGATGGAGTGTGTTGTTAAGCCACTCCGTGATGTTAAAGTCACCGGTTCGAAACCTGCGGGGACAAAAAATCCAACCATGTTAAGGGTTGGTGTGGCNATTTAAACTTTAAAGTTTTATCAAAATTCAAAATAATTCAAAATGGATTTCAAAATATATTAATAAACTTTAATTACAATAAAAAGAAATTGAACCACACTTTTAATTTATGTATAGCCATAGAACTCTAGATCACCCAAAAAATTGAAATAGATTATACAATATTAATATTTAAACTTTAAAGTTTTATCAAAATTCAAAATAATTCAAAATGGATTTCAAAATATATTAATATATTAATCACAGAAATTTTGCGCCATGGAAAGCTACTACAATTCCAAAAAAGGATCCCGAGTGTATATAAAATCCTTCCACTCCATTTTCATATATATCCTATTTCTACTTTCAATAATTAACAATAATATGTTTTGCATATTAATCGCCCAACCCTACCATCATTTTTATAGAGGATTTAATATGTCAAACATGTTATAGTTAATTATTGAACTAATATAAGTCTCCTCTCATTGGTTGGACCATTCCCTACCTTCTGCATCTCAATTATCCACTTTTTGTAAGGGACAAAATTTACGACTTCCCTTATCAACTTCCTCACAAAGTTTGTTTGTTTGCTCCTCTTCCCTTTGTTGGTAGAAGGGTAGGAAGCGAGCTTGTGCTCAGTGACATTATGCCCTCTGTTAAGTCCTACGAAAATCCATATTTTGGTTGCACGTGCACTATATGTAAGTTGGATTAGCCAAGCACTAAAGAGTGAGATCATCTATGGCTTGAGCTTGACATTTTGACAGTGGCTTGCAGTATGGTTTGATGGTGAATCTCAATCAAACCAAGTCGAAAATCACGCAACATAGCGTGGTAGTGATTCTAGGGTATTACTGTCAAGAAAAAGCGAAGCATGGTTAATTTCAAAGGCATGATTTGCTATACAATTCAACAATTAGATGTTCTCATAAGATTTTATGAATCAGTATGTTATATTTTTTTATGCATCCCAATTATTATTTTCTTAAAAGATATAAGGAAGAGCATTGAAATGCTAAAGCATTGGTTGGAAATTGAGAGGTTAGTGGACCAATTGATGAATTGAGTGGTTATTTGTTAATTGTTGAAGAAAACACCGCAAGTGAGAACATAGAAAATGTTTTTTTCATGAGGTTTATAGGAAGAAGAAGGAGCATAGGACAATATCATAATCAAAGTTATCATAATCATAATTGAGGTCAACAAAATGTACATAATTTCAATAATTATCAAGGAAATGCATCCACCTCAAGAGGTAAAGAAAGAAGTCCAAGGCAATTTCATAGAGGAAGAAGAAAAGAAAGATCTTGTGGAAGAGGAAGATATGGGTATCGAAAAATATATGGAGGATGATGTTACTAATGTAATAGATTTGGTTTTTTTGAGAAAGATTGCAGAGATAAAATGCATTTTTGGAAAATAAAGGTGTCAATATTGTTGTTAAAGAAACCAAAAATGAGAAGTTATTTATATCAAAATTAATGACACACAATAAAGAAAGTGAGGCTTCGTACATTGATTTGGGATGTTCAACACATATGACATCTCAGAAGGAATTGTTCACTAGAATAAATAATTATTATTTTGGTAAAGTGATATTTGGAGATGATAGTGCTTCAGAAGTTAAATGGAAAGGTATAGTGGCAATCCCAACATTGAATGGAAAGAATTTTTTTATTGATAATACATTGTTGACACCAACATTGAAAAAGAAAACTTGCTTTCTGCATGGCAGATGATGGAGAAAAACTACAAGTTAGTGTTTGATAATGAATAATGTTTAATTATAGACAAGCTCGATAAAAATCTAGTTGTGTGTTACAAGGAAAATCTCTCTATGGCTAGGGGTAAACCACAACAGACGGAAATGAATGCAAAAATCAACTCTACTCTCAAGTATGCTATATAAACAAATATGCTAACAAAACAAGATAAAAGGCCTACCTCGTCTAGAGGTTCGATGAAGTCCACCGTTGAGCACTTGACCCAAAGCAATATACCTGCAACTAGTCCTCAACAACCAAGCAACGCAAGCATATGGTGATAATATAGGATGCTATCATATTCAATAACATAATCCATCAACATTCATAACAAATACGCCCATGGAATAATAATTTAAATATTTGCAAGATGTTAATTGGACGAGAAAAGAGTATTTCTATTAAGATATAATCAACATAAGTGAATAAGTTACAGACTTTTGTCTCAGCACGGTTCGAAACCAAGAAACTAAGTTCCTTCTAGCTGGACCTCCACCACTTCAATCCTCCACCAAAGGCAAGCTCATATAAGAGAGACAATGAAGTTCTTAATCAGTAAGGGAAGAGCTTGGGGCCTAAACAATGTGTTCGGACTTAAAGGACAAAGGGATGCAGACTCAATGTGAAGTGAATAATTCCTCCAGAGTAACTTTGTTCTCAAAGTTGAATTATTTCTCCTCTTTTCCATAGCTCAAATTTGTTCCATTTATAGCCTTCAAGTGGAACTGAAGGGCCGATTTGGAACATTTCCAATATATGGAAGGCCAAGGATCATTGATCTCGTGGCATGACATGGAAACTCGACACCATTTTTCAATTTTGGGCACATTTCCCGATGTACGCGGGCTATAGTGGTGCAACCTACGTATACGCATGTTGTGTAGTAGGCAAGGTGCGTATATGTGGAAAAATTATATTTTTAGCTCGGGGATTTGTAAAAAGGGACTTCAAGTCTGCATAGGGAAATGGAAAAAGGCCTTCTATGCAATATTGCATGGGGTGAGGAAAATCTTGCTATAACATTGTGGCAAGAGGAGAAATGATTGCAGTTAGGATTTTCAAACTCACATTTGCCTCAAGTAAGTCACACAGTTTTAAGGCTACAAAAGAAGTGAATAACAAACTTCAGCATTTGAGAATGGGACATTTAAATTTCAAAAATTTGGTGTTGATGAGAAACATTAATATGGTGAATGGTCTTCCCAACCTTGAAGTTGATGGTGAGATTTGTGAGGGATGCATACTAGGGAAGCAGTACAATGAGAGCTTCTCGAATAGAGATTGGAAGGCTAAATAATGTCTTGTATTAGTACATTAGGATCTTTTTGGTCCCATGAAGACTTTGTCTTTTGGAAAGACAAGATATTTCCTAATTTTTGTTTATGATTATTCAAGAAAAACATGGGTATATTTTCTACAAGAAAAGTCAAAAGTCTTTGGAAATTTTGTTGAGTTTACGGAGATGGTTGAAAAATAGAGTGGCTTGAAGTTTCTCACCCTAAGATCATATAATGGGGGAGAATGTAAATCCAATGAATTTGTGAACTTTTGCAAGAAAAGTGGTATAAGAAAGGAATTTACAAGTTCATATACTCCTCAACAAAATGGTGTTGCGGAAAGGAAGAATAGGACCATTGTCGAGATGGTTTGAAGTATGTTGAAAACAAAGCAACTTTGGAATGAATTTTGCACTGAAGAAGTTCATACAATAGTCTACACTTTAAGCAAGTGTCCTGCAAGAGTAGTTTTAGATTTGACTTTAGAGGAAGAATGGTCTAGTCAAGGTACAAACCTAGTGTTGCACACATGAAAATGTTTGGATGCATTTCATATGCACATTTCCCTAAAGAAAATAGGAAGAAATTAGATGATAAAAGCATTAAGTGTATTTTTATTGGGTATAGAATATAAACAAGAAGTTGCAGGTTATTTGATCCCCAAGAGAAGGAGAATACAATAAACATAGATGTTGTGTTTGATGAGCAAGGAATTTATCAGCGAGAACATGTTCAGATTGAATTAAGCAAGGATGAAGTGGTAATTGGTGATACATCTAGTTATAAATCAATTGGTGATAAATCTAGTTATAAATCAACTAAGTCAAATAAATTCATGAAGAAGCCTAAGTGTTTAGTCAAAGGTCATTCAAAAAGTAATATGTTGGATAGAAACTTTGAGAGATGAGTTACTAGAACACAAAGTTGCATTGTGAATATTTTTCTTATGACACAAGTAATGAAGATGGATGAACCACAAAGTTGTGTAGAAGCATCAAGAAAGATTGAATGGAAGGAAGCAATGGAAGTATAATTTAATGCGTTGGTGGGAAATGATACATGGGACTTGGTCATTTTACCCAAAAGAAAAGAAGTAATTGATACTAAATGGTTGTATAAGACTAAGTATAAATCAAAGGGTAAAATTGATATGCATAAATCCTATTTAGTTGCAAAAGGATATATGCAAAAAAAAGGAAGGAGTGAATTATATAGAAACATTTTCTCTAATGGAAAAGTTGGACATGACCATGATAGTACTTGCATTAGTTTCAAGGTATAAGTGGGTGATTTTTCATATGGATGTTAAATCATCTTTCTTGAATGGTTATGTGGATGAAATATTTTTTGTGGAACAAC
>SNQJ01S0155849.1:0-18403 GCA_010110895.2 Picea sitchensis | reverse complement strand
ATTTGAATGTTCATTAGAATGTGGAACTAAACATAAGTACCTACTATAGTCTTATGTTGTCAATATCGCCATACTAACCTACATAATGATTAAGTACAATGCACAACTTCCTCCTTCGCACTACACTCTCTCTAGGCTCAAGACTCTTTCCCACTCACTCCTAAGTATAGAAGCAACCCAAGTGCATAATCTATGTTCTTAAGATAGTAAACTTTCAATGGTACACCACACCAAATTCTCCATTAACTATGTAATATTTTTCTAGCCAATGATAAGTTTACAAGTTGTTGACCTTCTCATGAAAATAACCTCTCGCAAGTGGTCAATGTCTGTCTTGTAACAATGACGTATCATTTACTCTTAGCATTACTAAGGTTAGATCATCTTTAAGTGTTACTCTACAATCCATACTTAGGATTGATAAGGTTAGATTCTTCCTTATATAGATTATGTTGTAGTCTTATTTCCTTCCTTTACAATATCCTGTCCTATCAAAAAAAAAAAACTTGTTTTAATGGTTTAAATTAATATAAAATCCACTAAATTAGTAGATCTAGTAGGAGTAGCATATAAAGTAATAGCCTACTAGGAGAAGTAGCATATAAAGTAATAGCTGTAGCAGATGATGTTGGTTGGGCTTAAGAAGTTGCATTGTAAGAGGGCAAGAGTAAGATAGCAACAAGCAAGGGTTTGTCTAGGGAAGAGTAAGGCAACAAGCAAGAGGTCATTGTTGCATGGAGATGAGAGAAGTTGAAATGGTTAGTTTCAATTATGGGAGAGGTATGTGAAATGTAAGGTAGCTTGGAATGTGAAATGCTATCCCTGACCTTCCAATCATGAGTTAATTACTATTAGGGATCTACCCTTGTTCATAAAGTGCAAAGTGGATCCATGCTAGATCAAACGTGTAATCATTTGTTGTGGTTCTTACTTTCACATAGTTTGATATCAGGCCCTATTCAACTTCCACTACACAAATGATGATATGCAGGTAATAAAGAGAACTTCTCATTGGAATGACTCCCATGAGGTGATGCCAATGGAAAACATCATGTTGTTAACCACAGTGGGACCCTACACTCTAGTGATCTAGTTCTTTATTATAGATAAGCCATTGTMTTAGAATATGTTATTGCATCACCTATGGATATATTACATGCATGTGATTCTGTCCATGTTGTATCAGTGTGTAGAAATTGATTTAGAGAGGCATGTTTACATTATCCTAGAGACCCGATGCCCTTAGAGCATTGTGCTTTTCATCCCCCTAATAATGGAAATCAAGTATTATCGTGTCTTTAGTGGCTCCTACTTCAGATGACACTCCACCTATCACTTATATAGGTGTTTGGGATGAATTTCTTCCCTTGGTAGCACGAGCTAAATTCGTTTATTGAAGCATATTTTCATACTATGTTCTGAAGCATTTGGTCTATCATTTCTTATCTTCACCTGGATCTACTATGATTGGTAGTCATTCGACGAATTTGAAAACTAATTTGAATTATCATAATCATGTCTTTGTTAGGATCCCTAAAGGTGGGAGTACCTTACTGGATATTCGCATAGTCTTTAGTCTCTATCTATAGTTGATTGGTTTCTGAGGTCTTTTACTTCTCGTTGTCTTTTTCTTTTTGTAGGTTTTTGCTGTTCTATTCTTTTAGATAATTGGTGCTTTCGGGGCGGTGGTTTAGGTACGACATTACTCTGTTTTAGGATATGAGTCGTTCCCTATAGGTATGAGATGTAGACGGTTTCTTCAGACTAGTGGAGAACCAAAAGTGTTTCTCTTATAAACATAAGTTCCCTCGCAAGCATGATATCTCTCCATATTTGCTCGCCCCTACTTTCCCCGGTTCACTACTGAGCTTTAGGGATGAGCTATACGCTTTGACCAAAAATTCATGCACTGAAGTGGGAATTCACTGAGAGGTGAAACTAACTGCAGATTACGCTTACGAGCCGTAGCCCATAGAGTGCCAATAGCTTGGTTAGCTATCGTGGATTATGGGGCCTCATCCGATGATAAGGAGAGATATCATTATGAAAGATGCACACTCTGAGATTGTTAGTGGATATTAAAGAATCTCCACTACTTTGGTACGATTAAGTCAACACAACATTTAAACATGAGTTGACTCAACATCATATTAGTCAATAGAAATTTGTCAATATACCCCTTTACACGGTTTTGTGTGTTTTAATTTTTTAACTAAGAACACATTTTTGTTATTTAATCATAAGTAAAAATCAATAAATACTTTTTAACCATTCTCTAAAATCAGCTTAATTTAATTAGAAAATATAAATATCATTTAAATTATGAAAATAATATGAAAACTAAATAACCATTTATCTTAATTAAACCACGTAATAAAATATTACAAATAAATAATAATAAAAATATAAAAGTAAATAAAAATAAAAATAAAATAAAACAAGATAAAATAAATGATATATACATATTATTTTAATATGCTATATATATACAAACCTTGTAAAGAAATATGAGAAGTTACCATATACAATTAACTTTACGATCTCATCAAATTTAAGGAGACTCAATACTCAACGTTCAATGCTCATTTAAAATGGTCAAAATAAAAATGCATCTTAAGACGTGACCTCAAAGTGCTCTTTGCCCAATGAAACTCCACAAGTAAACATTAAACTCCTTTCAATAGATTAATAAACCTGGAATTTAAATGACTCATTGAAAATAGATGCATGTTATCGACAATCTAACCGGAATTAAAATCTAATATAAAACCCATGAAATACTTATTAATGGTGGGAGGATATCTACGTCCAACTACAACACATAATCAAATTATATATATATATATATATATATATATAATTTTACACATTTAATTTAAATTGTAATAAAATTAATAAAAATCATTTTTTTTATATTATAATTTCTAATTATTTATTTATAAAATTATCTACACAAAATAAAATTGGATAAATAGCATCTACAATGATTAATAGAGATCCAAATCTCAACTACCCATATCTTTATGCAATCCCAAGGTCTGAATCTATTTATATCTACTTTCTGGCTACTAGTAAACATCTTAAATGCAATTCAACCAACTATGAGTTGTAACAGTGGAATCTTTATTTATTTACAGTGGAACGTGGTACGTTTCTGGCAATGGAGCGCAGTCAGTAAAAAGAACATTTAACCGTGTACTTGATTAGGTGAAATTGGGCAGAGAAACGACATCATGATAGGCAGGTTAGTCATTAAAGAGGATAGGGATGAGTCAACAACATTTACGAGAAGGTTATTTCTGTGGCCAGGATTTTGCCTCTTTCAATGGCTGGTGTGTTGTTGGTGGAACGGTCAGATGACTCGCTCGAGACTCCAAACTGCAATCCATTTCAGATTTTGTGCCAAAAATATGCATGCTCACACAAAATGCGAGCAACATTGGGATCTTCGTCCTGAATTTCATCTGCAGCCTTGAGAATGGCATCGATATTGACAACGTTCAAGGATGGCATCGATGTTGGCACAAGAATATTTTGGTTCGTTTCATCAGTTCTGGTTCGTGACTCTTGCATCTGGTTCGTGACTCTTGCAACGATCTTATCTCGAAACTTGACATTTATTTATTTTTATTTTATTTTTTAAAGCCTTATTGTCATTGTTGGAGGCTTGGAAGCTTTCATTTTGGTCATGCTGGGTTCAACTGGGCAAGCGACAAAATTGGTGTCAAAGGATATGCTGAGTGGTTCTGTTGGTTGATTGACTACAAATTCTTTAACAATTATTACATGTCTACAGCTACATCGGTAGCCCATAGTGTGGTCACGGCTAGACTAATCTCATACCTCGACATATGGCAGGCCACTTAATCGTTGATCTTTCCAAAAAAAAATAAAAAATTATGCCACGTCTTCCACAGTTGGGAACTCAAATTCTCTTACGGTTGCAACAGGCAGAGCGGCTGATAAATTCTCATGGATTTCTATCTATATTGGGGAAGAATAGGAATTTAGAGCTTCAAATATGGAACAACAAAAGCACAGTAAATCCTATCAAGGTTGTGGGCTTGATCCCTTCCAAGAAATCCCTAAGGATTTACAGAATCGATACTTCTGGGTTTTACAGAATAGCATCCACGCTGGCTTATAATAATACTATAGAAAATATGGATATAAGTGGAAATCGTATCAATTATGAATGTGCTGAAAAATTCGGAAAAGTCCTTGGGAAAAACGCGACTAGTTTTTTATTTTGAGTGGAGTGGTGATAATTGAAAACATTTTTCAGAGTCAAAATGATATTACAGATCAAGCTTGGGGATTTATTATTCTTCTCTATGTTCTTGTACAAGTATCCAGAGTTATAGTTGTAGTTGTAATATATCCAGGACTACGATATTTTGGCTATGGTTTAAGCTGGAGAGAGGTAATTATTCTTATATGGTCGGGATTGCGGGGCGTTGTCGCTTTGGCTTTATCGCTAATACTAAATCGTGAGTGTGAGACCTTAGGCATTCCTCAACTCACATAGAAAACTGGAGCTTTGTTCGTTTTCTTCACTGGTGGAGTAGTTTTCCTCACTCTTTTTGTGAATGGATCGACAACTCAATTTTTGTTACACTCCCTAGGCACGGATGAAACATTTGACTCAAAAATTCCAATAATTGTGATAGGTGGTGGAGTAAACATATGACTATCCTTTGCAACAAACACATATAACATTCATGTACAGGAGGAGCATTCGTGCAGTCCTCCGATATTCCTCCAAATATGACCATTTATATCAACAATCTCAATGAGAAAACCAATTTAGATGAGCTCAAAAAGTCTATGTATGCATTTTTCTCTCAATTTGGAAAAATTGTACATGTTATTGCCCTCAAAACTCTGAAGCATCAGGATCAGGCATGGGTTGTTTTTTTTTATGAATTCTCTGCTGCTACTAAAGCACTCCGACAAATGCAAGGCTTTCCCTTCTATGAAAAACCAATGAGAATACAATATGCTAAGACAAAGTCAGATGCCATTGCAAAGGTTGATGGCACTTATGTCCCTAGGGAAAAACGAAGGAGACAAGATGCGATAACTGAAAGGAAGCGCAGGGAACAACATCATGAAACTCAACAACCTGGGGTGATTCCCAATGTAGCATATGCATCTGGCTATGGTGCACCACGACACATAAAGCTCAAAATAAAAATATATGTATTTACTATTCTGTGATTCGAAGAGTAATTGTTAGAGTCTATGTTTGAAGCTAGCTCAAAGATTAGAAGAGAAACCTATCATAAGCAATAGAGAATCAATAGAACCTTAATTTGAACATGGAAAAAATATTAAATTGCAATTGGACTTCTGGAACCTAATTTAAACCAGAAAAGAAAAAAAAACTCCAAACCCTATCCATAAAAAATCCATCAAAATACGTAAACAACGTTAAGATACCTTGTCATTTTGCTCTTCACCCTCACTGTCGTTCTCAGATTGGATGTCATTAGCAACCTTGTTTTTTCTTTTTCTGCTTCTGTCTTCTTCGGTGCCTTTCAATCTCTTTGGCCTTCCTACTATTCACAGATCCATTTTCAGAACCGTGGCTCACCTCACTCCGACCATTTAAAATGCCATGTGGGCCCTTCAAAGATCCATTCCCCTCGGCAGTTCCATTGGACAGAGTACCTAAGGTCAACCTAAGGTCAAAATATGGGGCGTTACAGTGACAATCTCTTCTTCCAAATTTCCAATGATCCTGTCTCTTTCTTCTAACTATTCTTTGAGTGCATATTCAATTATTTTATATTCTTCTATTTGAACCTTCAATTCCATGATTATCTTCTCTAGTTCTTGAGTGTCTTCCTTCTTGTCTAGTTCTTCTTGTAGCTTCTTGTCTTCCCTCTTTTCTCTTCTTATAACTTCTATGATAGTCAACAATTATTCTCGATAGTCAAATTTTGCCTCTTCGTATTCTTCTTCGGTGTCTTCTTTATCAAAGTCTTCTACTGCCATGAATATAACTCTTTTTGTCTCATTGTCACTGACTTCATATTCATGTGATGAGTATATGTCTTCTTTGGTGCATAAGCTTTACTTGAAAACTTTCTTTCTGGTTCCTTTGCCTTTATATGTTTGTTTGCTATTTGAGTAATCTTCATCATTCCCCATATTTTTCTTATGAGGACATTTGTTAGAAAAATGACCAATACCATCACAATTAAAACAAATCAATGGAAGATTATCTTTATATTTGTCATTGGTTCCCTTGTTCAATATCTTGACAAAATTGGCCATTTATTCATCATCTTCTGAGATGTCACTGTTGCTGCTATGTTCTTTTTCTTTTTTCTTTCCCTTTTGCTTTGACCTTTTGGATGCTTTGAAAGCTGCTTCTTTTATATCTGGAATTTCCTGTTCAGTTCTCATTTCATATGATGTGAATATTCCATGTAGTTCGTCCATGCTTATTGATTCTAGATCAACTCTTTCATCTAGTGTTGATATCTTAGGATCAAATCTCATAGGAAGAGATCTTAGTACCTTTTGAACAATTACAGATTCTTTAATTTCTTCTCCCAATCCTATGATTGCATTTACTGTTTCATTGACTCATAAGAAGTAAGTTGCAATATTCTCATATTCCTTCATCTTTAGTTTTTCTAACTAACCTCTGTAAGTTTGAATCTTTGCTTCTTTGACTTTTGAATCTACTTCATAAATATTTTGAAGTTTGTCCCAAATCTCTTTAGCGGATTTACAATGCATAATTTTGGTGTATACCGATTCACCAAGACCATTCAGAAGTGAATTTGTGGATTTGAAATTATTTTGAACGAGTTTTATTTCTCTTTCACATGTTGGAAGAACTGTTGGTTCTTTGTATCCATCTACTATAGATTGCCAAATTTCATATCCCTATGCCTTTATATATGTTTTCATCCTTCTTCTCCAGAATGCATACTTCTGTGTATCAAACTGTGGTATTCAATGTTTATACATGTTGTTTCTCTCCATGATCTACCTTTCAGCTGTTAAATTGATTCTTGAAGGAACCGACTCTGATACCAATTGTTGGATTACTGAGAGGGGGAGTGAATCAATAATAGAGCAATAACCCTTTTTAACCACAAAATGCAAGTTTTATATCAATGTAGCATTATCATCCAATAACTGCAGAGTAAATAAACAATGAACAAATGAGCAATCATACACATACACAGTACACCAGTGTTTTTACGTGGAAACCCAAAGCGAGAGAAAACCACATAATGTTTTTTCTTATATTTCTTTAAGAATTACATTCATTGGAAGAACCAACTTCCTTTGTTTTCCAGATGCAACTGGAAGGAGGCTCCAACCCCCTAGTTTCTCAGGCTACAACCTGAGGGAAGCTCCAACTCCCCAATTCTCTAGCCTCAACCAGAAAGAGGCTACAACCCCATATGTTCTCTAGCTACAACCGAAAGGTGGCTACAATCACCTTTCCTTTCCCCATCCAACCACCCTGAAATATAAGTAGAATGATGGAATCACTGTCACACTATCACTGTGAGATATACTACTGTAAACCTGTACCAATCAACTTGCACTAAACAACTTGTAGCAACCTGTACCAATAACCTGTGCCAACATGTACCATACATCAACCTATACATCAACCTGTACCATAAACAAGTGCATTAACCATGCACCAAATCTGTACAAGTAACCTGTCACAATAACTTGTCCAAACAAACTGTAATCAACATGTACCATAAACAAGTGCATCAACCATGCACCAACCTGTACCTCAACTTGTACCATGAACGAGTGCATCAACCATGCACCAAATATGTAATAATAATGCATCAAATACACATAAACTATGACTCATCAAGATGTACCAACATCATCAACTATACACCTCATGTATGTGCCAACTCATCAACTACTTGTCTCAACCATGTACCCAACATGTACCTCAACCAAAATCCATCATCAATTTCATTATCCAAATATGATTTATAACTCTATAATAGACCTGGTGTATATGATCACATACCTGCAAACCTTCCTTAAATTTAACAGCAAGAGACTAGCATTTTCATCAAACTTTACTTTAGTCTCACATAACTAATTTTGGATTAGTCAACAACCCTAACTTGAAATAATCATAACTATGTACATGTAATGAATAAAGATATGAAAATAGTATACACTGTTCTTCAGTGTGTTTTATGCAATTCCTCCAGGTTTCACTACTTGGAACCTCTCATAAAATGAGTTATAGGAAAGACATACCTTGTTGAATTCTGACTTATTCTAGAGAGTGAACTTGTAGAGCGTGCCCCACACTGAATATTTGTTATATGGATCTGAAAATGGTACACATAATACTACATAGTGTACTCTAACCAATACATTTGGTCTTACTGAATTTTGATATGTTATGAAGAAGTTATGCCATTTTTACCTAAAACATTTGTTTTAGACTAGTTTCAAGACTAGCCACAAACCATATTTTCCATATAGTGTAACTCCAAAAATACAACGACCCACAAGCTGAAATTTTTATCACAACTACATGGATAGGTTTCTTCAACGTCCTCCCAATTTCACATTCTGAATCATTCTAGAAAAAAAATTATTGCGAAAATGGTGAGCTGACCTATAAATAACATACCTCGGAAAGCATCAACAAAAGAATTTATCCTCCCTTGAATTTCAGTCTTCTTTACTTCACCTCCCTCTGAAATTCGACTTAGATATCCTTTGGTTACCTCATTAACTTGCATATATTCAATATGCTCAAATGTGATTAAAAATGAGAGACCCTTGCCTCTTATTTATACTTTCATGTAGCTTCCTCAAGGGGTTACCTTCTAACTATCTTAACCCACTTTCCTTATTTGAGGGCTAACCCACTTCTAATCACTTGTCCACTTAGTAATTTCTCCATTAACTTTATCATTTAAATAATTTATTTTGTATCCACTTTGACTTATAGTACACTCATCACTTCACTTTATTATTTAAATTACCTTCTAACCATCTTAACCCACTTTCCTTATTTTAGGGCTAACCCACTTCTAACCACTTGTCCACTTAGTAATTTCTCCATTAACTCTATTATTTAAATAACTTCTTTTGTATCCACGTTGACTTATAGTACACTCATCACTTCACTTTATTATTTAAATAATTTCTTTTTTTTGCAACCACTTTGACTACTTTGACCTTTTGGGGCTTCTAGATGACTCATGGGGGTTCTCCAACTTCACATGGACATAACTCTCTAACTGTGAGGAGTTATGTGGCGTTCCACATACCATCAGAAATGGCATGACATGTACTATCCATACAAAATAGTCTTACCTTCAAATATATTAAAACTCGTACCATTATACATAAAAAAACGTGGTTCCATTACCCAAACCTTTGTGCTACCAGACTTTCTTCAAGGGTTGACATCAATGACAACCAACCCAAAAAATAAAAAAAATTGATATTTAACCACTTGTTACTTCTGTAAGATTTTTCATTTAATATTACTTGAGGAATGTGACAAATAAAAGGGGATTCATCACGAAGATATGAATATGAAAGAAAAGAATGTAGAGTAAGTCTGATCCCACGATCCCGTGGTAAAATCTTAAAAATGATTAAGTGTCAAAAAGTGGATGGACAGATGGAAAGAAACAAAGATTATTCAAGACTTGAGATGTGATCTCCACTTCCACAATAAAAGGATAAATGGCTAAGTGTTGAAGTATCAAGGGAGAAGTAAAATTTTGAAAATGACGAAGTATTGTGGAGCGGATGAATGGACATATCGTTATAAGAAGAATTAGTAAGTAAACCCGTGGTGAATAATAGAAAACGATTCTAAGTGTGGTATAAAATGAGGGTGGAATAAGATTGAAGTGCATTTTGATGACGGTGGAAGGGAGGTAAGTCTACGAAACACTTCAAAAATACTCTAAGTATTGGTGCATTTTGGTTATGATGGAACACAAAGGTGCACTTTGGGGAAGGAAAAAGTTATAACAAGACTCATGAACCCACCATAAGATGGAAAAATTTCTAAGTATAGAACCATGATATACAAGAGAGAGATTTTTTGACTTAGCATATTTTAGGATCAATACTTTCCTGGGGGACTTGGAGTAGTGTCATAATGTAACTCCCTTAGATCCTTTCTAACCGAGATTCGACTTTGAACATGTTTAGTGAAATCCTTGGATATATGACCATAGAGATGGCACTTCCCACACTGAAACAAAATACCTTCATAATCCAGGTCATGACGGTAAACCTCATCTTTCCTTTGAATATTGATGTATTCCACTAGCCCTCCAGACAACTTAAGTCCTACCAAAATATGAGCTAAACCCATGTATCCTGTAGTATGATAGGAGAGATTCACCTCATAAAAAAAAACCAAAGTTTTCCCCAATTTCTCGAAAGACATATTGTGACCACAAGTGAAGTGGTAATCCTAGAAAGTGGACCCATACTGGATTTACTTCTAATCTCTCTGAATTTGCATCAATTTCCACACTCCATTTCTTCAAGAAGAGAGTGTAAGCACCCCAATTCCATTTGGTGTTTAGAATAATATATGGGTCTGAGCCATTTTTCAAGATCCATCCTTTGGCTAGCACTAAACTTGTTGGTTCATATCCCACCATCGGCCCGAAGTTTTGTGCAATCCAAATTTTTAAAGAATTCAATGACATGTGTCTGCTAGCAAAATGACCCGCCATTGCCATATACTACATATCCATTATCTCATGGAGCTTTACATTTTCTCCCAAAACCAAATTGGTGCAACCTACTTTTCTCTTTACACACTGCCTTCAATTATTTATATCTTCCACGTTCCCAGAAGTGGGTTCGACAACAGAGGGGGTGGGTTTTTTGGACAACCACTTGCAAGAAAATGTCCCAAAGGTGACGAGTTGATGTTCTTGAGGGGGCTCTCTTGAACTAGAGGACAAGTGTCGTCATCATATTTGAAGCACTTCGATCAACCCATGAAGAATCATGAATGTTATGCGCATGTGAAATGCAATGAGGAGGGTTTGTTGGCGCAGAGATAGAAATACCTTCTTGAGACGATGATCCCAGGGCATTTGGAATGAGTTTGGGATATGTCTTGTCTTGTGAGGGAAATAAATACCTAGCTTATGTAATGATTGAAGAAGTGTCTTCTCAAATGTCCGAACATGAACCTGAAATGAAACCCTGGCATTGAACTCCAAAAGGTGGTGCAAATCAAATAGACTTTCCCTCTAAAAGGTCTTCTGAGTAGTCGACAAACTCCTCATCCATATGGAAGCTAACTCAGATATGAGGATGTGAAATATTCTTTGAGGAGGGGCCAACTCATCGAGAGAGTGACATCAGGGGAGAAAGCGTGAACGAAAATGATATATGTTAAACCCCAGACACATACCTATTATCTTCATCTCCCCCATCTACTTGATCTATTATCTAACACATTTACTTTCATTTATTCTATAAAAACTTTATTTAAATCCTCTTAGAATAAGTAGAAGTGTTTTTAATCTTTAATACATTTTTTTTATTTTTAAATCTCATTTCAATTTTTTTAATTATAGATCTCATACTTTTTCAATTATATTAAAATATATAATTTTATAACGAAACATGTAATTGATACGATTTCCATATTTCATCTCATAAAATATATTTACTATTCCTCATTATAAAAACCAACCAAAAAAATTGAGAAAAATGATTTACTGAGAGTGTTTTATATTATTATTTTTTTCACATAGGAGACAAGAAAAATTAAAAAAATGTTAATCTTTTATCGTGCACTTTTTTTTTTAATTATAAATTATATTATGATTGTAAATTTTTTAATAAAATATATTATTGATATGATTTTAAATTTTATTTTATAAAAAAATTGTTATTAAAAAAATATGTATATTTATTTTTAAATGTAAAAAATATTAATGAATCTTATAAATTTTTAAAACGTGAATCATAAAATGTTTGATAATATTTTTTTAAAATTTTAAAATTTCAAAAAAATTATATAATTTTTAGAAAATTTTGGTGACTTTTAAAATATTTTTTTTTTTAGAAAATACAATGGAGATGCCATATTTTCTATTTAAAATTATATTAAAAATTTAAAATAAATTGACATGGAGTAGAGGTTTCCTTTCAAACCTTATTATTATGATGATAATGTTTTAAGAAATTGGCATTTTTATTTAACGAAGAAAATACAATGGAGATGCCATATCTTCTATTTAAAATTATATTAAAAATTTGAAATAAATTGACATGGAATAGAGGTTTCCTTTCAAACATTATTATTATGGTTATAATGTTTTAAGAAATTGGCATTTTTATTTAATGAGGAAAATACAATGGAGATGCCATATCTTCTATTTATTATATTTGCCGATAGGCATGGTATATAGCTTTGAGTTAGGCTTGACTTTCTATTAGTTCATAGTTGACCATAAAATATACACCCTTTTATCCAAAGTTTTAAAAAATAATTATTTATTTTAAATTTTAAATCTCATTTATGTGATATCTTATTGACCAAAAACTTTGAAGTCTTATTGCTGCCTTCACTTCCCCCAATGTTATTGTAATAAATATTTCTTGTTTTTTTATATATATTGTCAAAAGTTGGGGGCCCATCTTGTTAAATAAATAACCCTTTCTTTTTTGGCATGGATATGGTAAAACTTTTTTTGTTGTTCTCATTTAATGGATATTTTTTTCCTAAGCACATTTAAATAAAATAAAATAATATTATTTTTGTAGTTAGGATTTCATTTAAGGTTGGTTGTACTAATTGATGTCAACCCTTGAGAAAAAGACCATAGCACAAAGTTTTGGGAAATGGACTCAATAGTGTTTGGTGTAAATATGACTTATTATTGTCTTATCATGATTGATAAGGTGTACAAATGGATATGTGAGCTCAAAGTGGTCCCTGTGGTGAAAGCCCTCATGGGAGGCAGCTTCTGAGGATTGAGTTATCTTGAAAAGGAGGACCAGCTTATGAGGAATAATGAGATGAAGATAAAGAGGAAATTGTTGGTGAAACTTCTCCTAGATGGATAGTGCTTGTCATGCCATTTACGGTGGTATGTGGAACGGCACACAATTCCTCACGGTTAAGAAAGAGTTATAGCCATGAGAAGTTGGGGAGACCACAGGTTTGGGTAATGGACTAAAGATTGTTTGATAAGGTAACAGTATGAGTTATGATATATTTTCAGATAATACTATTATATATGGATAGTACATATCATACCATTTCTAGTGTGTAACAGAGCGTCACATAACTCTTCAAGTTTTGAGAGTTATGGCCTTCACAGTTAGGAGGACCCTCATGTCATCTAGAAGCCCCAAAGGTCAAAGTAATCAAAGAGAGTGGTTTAAGGGATTTTAAAGGTAAATAATAGAGTGAAGTGATGGTGTGTGTATTATAATTCAAAGTGATATCAAAATAAATTATTTCAATAATATTTTAATGGAGAGAAATTAGAAGTGGACCAAGCCCTAAAATGTCTGGGAAAGTGGGGCCAAGTGACCACAGAATATGTTTTTAAGGGAAGTACTTGGAGAGTATAAAAAATAGGCAAGGCTCTCTCATTTTGAAATCCATGAGCATATTGAATATCTCTGGAGTTATGCGAGATTTTTGTAGAATTACAGGAAATTGAGAAAGAAGGCGAAATGCAAAGGAGGAAGGGATAAATTCTTTTTTGAAGGTGCTTTCTATGGTATGTTATTTTCGGCTAATCTACCATTTTCTGCTTTATAACTTTTTCCAGATCCACCAGTCATTCCATCCATCCATCCGTCCATCCATCCATTCCATCCGTCCATCCGTCCATCCATTCCATTCCATTCCATCCATTCCATTCCTCCATTCCTTCCATTCCTCCGTCCTTCCATTCCATCCTCCATTTCCATTCCATCCATCCATTTCCACTGTCCATCCATCCATCCGTCCATCCGTCCATCCATCCATCCTGTCCATCCATCCATCCATTCCTTCCATCCCCCATCCATCCTTCCTTCCATCCATCCCTCCATCCGTCCATCCGTCCATCCACTTCCATTTCCTTTCCAATCCATTCCTTCCATTTCCATTCCGTCTCTATCCATTCCATCCTCCATCCATCCATCTTTCCTCCATTCCATCCGTCCATCCATCCATCCGTCCACTAAATTAAGAAAAATAGGGCATTTTAAAGTAAAACATGAACAAATGATGTGGATTCAGAGTTGTGGATATTTTGGACACCAGTACGGTGCATCGTAGGGTTCATTCAAAGCGGTATTACTCGAGAGCAACTGCTTAATAAGAGCTCGCTATGGGAGGAGCCAGCCAAATGTAGGAAGCACTTGAGTTTTTGGTGTCATCGAAGAAGATGGCAGAATGGTAAGGTTTGACTCTCGTGTGGACCAAAGGAATACTTGTTGAACACCTCCAAGTACAAAGGAAGCACAAGTGTTACAGTTTAAGATTAAACAAAGTTGTGAAAAAAACATCAACGTAACAATTTATGAAACAGGTATACGGAGATCAAAGAAGAAAGACAATCAATGGAACAACTTTTGAGGAAAATGAGTCTAGAAGGTAGAAGAGGAAGATGAGATGAGATGAGATGAAGAGCAATCCGTGATGAAGGAGCCGAGGACTCAATAGAGTATCTCCGAGGCACAGCAAGCAGTACCTGAAGAATCATCCTTGGATCAGTTATTACGAGCAAAGGAATCGAGGTTGAGACTACAAGAAGAATCTGTTTACCGGAACAAACACACCTAGCACTCTTATCTACAGAACTCAACCAATTATTTGAAAGAAGCCAGCAAGGATGAATTTTGGAATAAAGACATGAATGAAGAATTGGATCAAAAAAAAAATGACACTTAGAATTGGTTCCAAAGGAAGGACCAAGAATAATAAGAATGTGATCATTTCGGCATAAGGAAAATGGGACAGGGAATAAATTTAAATGAAGATGGGCCAATTTACAAGACAGAAACTAGATTTAGTATGTAAAGGATATACATGATTGAAAATTGACTTTGAAGAGACATATGCTGCAATTTATGAATGGAAACATCCGTTTGCTTTTAACTTATACATGCTCCAAAAATGTGAAAGTATATGGATAGATAAAAATCAGCTTTTAAGATAGGAACTTAAGAAATCTACATTGAGAAACCGTAAGGATTTTAGTTGTCAGAGAGAACAGACTATGTGTGTGTAAAATTAAAAAAGGCCTTGTATGGTGTAAAGCAGGCTCCTAGAGCATAGTACTCAATTTGAATAAGATATGCACTGTGAGGGGTTCAGAAAATGAACTGGAGACAACAACCTCTACATCAAGATAGAAATTGAGTATGTATTTGAGTTTATGGTGATATTATTTTTTGCATTTGGTGGCCAGGTTATTTTGCAAAGACATGCTGACATTAAAACTAGAAAAGAAATATATCTCTAAGTTAGAACCAATCAAAAACAACAAAATTTTATTTCTCTCAGAAACAAATATAGAAAATACTAAAAGTTGGAATGGAGAAAGGTACAAACAGTTATCACTCTATACAAAACCCCGATTTAAAGTTGAGAAAGAATGATGATTCAAAGTCTACAGGTCAGGGGCAATATGGAGTCAACCAATTGTAGCAGCCTACTATGTGACGTATCCAGTTAGATATATCTGGTTATGAGGCCGGTGTACGATTTCAGCTTGACACAAAAGAATCCATGCCTGTGGCGGTAAAGGGGATCTTTAGATATACTCGAAAGGAGCAGAAGAGAGTTTGAATTGCAGGCATCAAAAGGAAAAGATCTATCCCTTATGGCCTACACAGATGCAGATTAGGAAGGTTTTATTGATGATCTACGAAGCACCATTGGAGCAGGTTTCTACTTGGGTGAGTTTTTGTTATCTTGGCTAAGAAAGAAATAATAATCGGTATCTCTATCTACAGTAGAAATGATATAATGCTGACGGCCGGCATATTTTGCCTGCAGGGTTCTTTGGATGAAATAAAACTTTAATGACGGATATCAGGTTGAGTATGATGAGCCCATTCAATATTGTGATAATACAAGGTACCATCGATTATCTCGGGACAGGTTGGGATGAAGCGTGGGATAAGATCAAAGTTGAGTATGTAGAGCTGCACAAAAGAACAAGTCGGAGACATCTTTACAAAACCACTTCCGCAGGGAAGCCTTTGAATATCTTAGCCAAAGACTTGGAGTTATTTCTACCAAAATACGGAGAATATTTTTGAATGCTTATCTTATGTCTTAGATGTACATGAGAAGCACCATAAGAGGATAGTCTTTGAGGGGGAGAAGCCCCGGATGGAAAAAAATACCTTTGCCATTGATTGGCTCACAAAGGGGAGAGATTTACTCGGATAAATGAGCATGGTTTTGAGAGGGGAGCATGGCAGTTTGAGAGAACATGAAGCTAATATGATTTGATGTTACATCAGTGTTACCATCAATACCCAAAGGGAATTGTTGATTAAGGTTGGTTGTCATTGATGTCAACCTTGAAAGAAAGACCCATGCTTTGCAAAGTTTTAGGAAATGGACCCAATAGTGTTTGATGTAAATATGACTTATTATTGTCTTATCATGATTGATAAGGTGTACAAATGGATGAACTCCAAAGTAAATTTTACCATGGTGAAAGCCCTCATGTGGGAAAGGCGCTTTACGGATGAGTTATCTTAGAAAGAATGGTTGGAGGGACCATGCTTGTATGAGGAATGAGATGAAGATAAAGGAATTGTTGGTGAAACTATCCTAGATGGATAGTGCTTGTCATACATTTCTGGTGGTATGTAGAAAACCACATAACTCCCACGGTTTGAAATTTATGGCCTAACGAAGTTGGAATCCTGAGGTTTGGAAGTAATGGTTTAAGATTGTTTGATGGATATAGGTATGAGTTATGATATATTTTTCAGATAATACTATTATATGGATAGTACATGTCATACCGATTTCTAGTGGTATGTAGAGCGATCACATAACTCCCCTCACGGTTTGAGAGTTATGGCCTTACAATTGGAGGAGGATATCCTTATGTCATCTAGAAGCCCCACAAAAGGTCAAAGTAATCAAAGTGGACAAGAAAGGAGTTTTAAAAGGTAAATAATAAAAGTGAAGTGATGAGTGTATAATTCCAAAGTGATATCAAAATGAAATTATTTCAATATGTAATTTTAATGGAAGGAGAATTAGAAGTGGGACAACCCTAAAATAAGGAAGGGAGTAAAGATTGAAATTGACCTAGAATATGTTTTAAGGAAGCCCATACGGAGGTATAAATAAGAGGCAAAGGCTCTCTCATTTGAAAATCCGCTGAGCATATTGAACATCTATAGGTGTCTGAAGTTTTGGCAATTCTGAGGAAAGTGGAATAAGAAAGGCAGAGGAAATGCAAGGAAGGGATAAATTCTTTTGAAGGTGCTTTCCTATGGTATGTTATTTTTAGCTCATCTCACCATTTTCGCTATAACTTTTTTCTATAATGAATCAGATCCTGAAATTGCTATATACAGAGTGAAAACACCTCCAAGTGTCGTTGGTTCAAGGAAAATCAACGTAGATTACGTTGTATTTGGAGTTATACTCTGGAAAATAGGGTTTGTGGCAGGTCTGAAACTAGTCAAAATCCCGGTGTTTTAGGTAAAACGTCATAAATTCTTCATAACAAGAACCAAATTCAGTAAAAGGACTAAATGTTTAGGTTAGGGTAAAGGCTGGAAGAGTATTCTTTGTAACATTTCAGATCATTTCAGCAAATATTTTGTCTTGTGAGGAGGAACTCTCACCTAAGGTCACTCATAGGGTTTGTGGCCAGTCCTGAAACTAGTCAAAATCAGGTGTTTCGGGTAAAAACGTCATAAATTCTTCATAACAGATCCAAATTCAGTGAGACCAAATGTTTCGGTTAGGGTAAAGGCTGTAGTATTCTTTGTAACAGTTTCAGATCATTTCAGCAAATATTTTGTGCGGGGAACTCTCTACAAGGTCACTCTCTAGAATAAGCCAGAATTCAGCAAGGTATGCCATTTTTGCTATAAATCCTTTTCTGAGAGGTTCCAAGAAGTGCCACTTGGAGGAATTGCATAAAAAACACTGAATAACATTGTGTATCAGTTTCAGATCTTTATACATTACAGGTTCAAAGTTATGATTACTTCAAGTCAAGGTTGTTGACTAATCCAAAACTAGGCATGTGAGACTAAAAACAAGTTTGATAAAAATGCTAGTCTTTTGTTAAGGAAGGATTGCAGGAATGTGATGATATACACCAGGTCTATTACAGAGGTACAAATCAGATTTGGATGATGAAATTGATGAGGGCTTTTTGTTGAGGTTGGTGCA
>SNQJ01S0155848.1:0-22379 GCA_010110895.2 Picea sitchensis | reverse complement strand
CCATGGCCTGGTGATATCTACTTGTTCTTCCTTAATGTTTTGTGAAGTACTGGAATCTTTATCTTGGGGAAAGTGAGATAAGATGTCAAGTCCATGGGCAATAATGAGCTATGGAAGGGTGGTCCTATCTTTGAAGACTGTTGAATTTCTGGCTAGCCAGCCACCCTAGTTTAATATAAGGGGGAGTACCTTTAGGTTCTTATTCATGGGCTGTGAAATCCATTCCTTCCAAGCCTCTTCAACTGATTGACCTTGTCACTTGCATAATTGTCCTAAGGCTCAAGAGCAATTCTCCCAAATTTTCTTAACAAAGGGACAAAAAATAAAGAGGTGCACTCCAGACTCCTCATCAGCTTTGCATAAAGCAAACCATCATGGTCCCTCCACATTTCTACATTTCACTCTATGCCAAGTGGAGATTGTGTTCTTGATTAGACACCACATAAATATGTATGCTTTTAAAGGGCATTTTATTTTCCATAGACCCCTCCACAACTAAGCGGTCTCCCTCTAGTGGAGTTCTATGTTAAGCTGAGAGTATCCTAATTTTGGGGTATAAACTCCATGGGGGGAGTTTTCCCAAACCAACTCATCATCTCTATTTGTTATTCTTATATGATCTCCCTTTAAATCCCTTGTGTAGATAGCCCATACTTCAGAAAATTCTTGTCCCTACCAGATCTACCCAACTTCTTTCCATTCTTGGGACCAAATAGGAGAGTGGGTCTGATCAACAATTTAGCAAATGAAATAATATCCATTTGAATTTAACTGTCGAACCAACTCCTCTAGTAGGATATGATTATTCCCACTTCCAGGCCACGGATTTGCTCCCACTCTGACTTTGTTTCCTTTTCCAACTCTCCATGTAAGATCATCTGCAATGACTGTAAAGGAGTTTAAGAGAGCTTTCCATATAATTATACAATTTGATCTTCCTTTTATTGGGCTCTTGATCCATTCTTCTATTGTCAACAAATGAATATAATTTTGGCAGACTGCCTTAGTCCACAATTTTTCTGTATTGATCAATCTCCAACTAGACATGGTAGCTAACACTTTGGAGAAAAGAAAGATGTTTTTAAAACCCCACCCTCCAAGCATTTTTGGAACTTCTAACACTTCACAATTTACCCATGGCAATACATGTCAGTCCTATGATCCTTCCCAAAGGAATTTGAAACAAATCCTCTTGATTTTTTCTAAAATACCTTTGGGTATCCAAGCTAACGATATCCAGTATACAGGAATAAATTCTAAAATTGATTTCACCGGACCAACCTCCTTGCTTGAGAAAGCCATTTGAAGCTCCATCTTTTTAACCTTGTTTCCAGTTTTTCTAGTAGCCAAAAACAATCTTGTTTTTTGTAATTGCTTGGATTTAATTGAAAGCCCGGGTATTTTAAACCAGCATCAAGATTCTTTTGATCAAATGGAAATAGTTCTTTGTAGTCCGATTGTTCTTATGCCTCCATATTGTGAACCTAAAGGGTGGATTTTCTCCCATTAATTTGCATTCTCGTGGCTCTTCCAAATAGTCCCAAAATGCTATGCAATTTTTTTTGCGTCACTGCTTAAGTCATTGCAAAAGATCAAGACACCATCAACAAAAAGGAGATGTGTAACCTTTAAATTTTGGGATATAGGAATACCTTGAAATTCCCTGTGTGATTTTGCCTTTGTGATGGCTATGATTATTCCTTGTGCAACCAACAAAAAAAACAGTGGAGATAAGGGATAACCCTCCTTCAAACCCCTCTCAGCGTGGAAGAAAGGATATTCTAACCCATTAATTAGAACTTCAAAGGTGATTGTTGTTAAGCAACACATCACCCAATTGATGAAAGGTACCTCAAAACCCAAATGAGTATAAATCATTTTGTTGTAGAGCCAGCTAACTCAGTCATAAGCCTTTGATAAATCAATCTTTAGGATTTCTCTTTTGGCTTTTCATGTTTTCACATTGTGCAAAAATTCTTGCGCTACCCCAATAGCTTCATGGATTTGCCTCCCTTCCAGGAATCCAAATTGTTCTTTGGATATCTTCTCTGAGAGAATGGTTTTTATCCATCTTGCTATAACTTTTGACACCACTTTGTATTTACAATTAGATAGCGAGATTGGGTGGAAGTCTTCCAAGGAGGATGGATCATTTGATTTGGGAATAAGGGCTATGAAGGTGACATTTAAAGGGGCATGCATATGACCTTTAGATCAGGTTTCTTCAACTACTCTCAGAATATCTACCCCAATTAGTTCATAGAAACCTATAAAGAATTCAACAATCCATCCATCCGAACCAGGGCTCTTGTCCTTCTGAAAACTGTGCAAAACCTCCTTGAGCTCTTCTTCCGAGATCTCTTCCATCAAAGCTCTGTTTTCGTCTTCTTCGACAAATCTGGGAAAGTAAAGGGAAATTCTTCCTATGTCTGCCATGGAAACCCTTGCATTTGCTTTAAACAGTTTTGGAAAATGATCCTTCCCTAGTTGAGCAAGGCCTTTGAAAGATGAAACATGTCTGCCTTCTGATTCGTTGAGGCTCCAAATAGTGTTGGATAGTTTCCTACCCTTTGCATATGCCTGAAAGAATTTTGTGTTTTCGTCCCCACTTTGCAGCCAAATCACTCTGCTTTTGAGGTGCCACGATGCCTCTCTGTCTTCCAACAATTTTCTTCTACATTTTTCTAGATTTTGCAGAACTTCCTTTGTTTCACTCAAGTCATAGCCCCCTCCTTCTGAGTCATAGATCGCCTGAAGAGTTGCTTCTATATCAATTAAATCATGTGCCTCATGTTGTCTTTTTGCATTGGCCCATTCTTTTGTAGCTTGTTTGACTTGTTTTGGATTTTTTACAAATTGTACTCTCAACGGAACCCCTGAGTTAGCATCAAAAGGTATCCAATTTTCTTTGACTAAGCAAAGAAAACTCTCATCCTTTAACCATTATGAATCAAATTTGAATGGGTTGGTTGGTTTCCTTATTCCTACTGCAATTTCCAAGAAAATAGGAGAGTGGTCATATCCTCCTCCAGATCCTACCCATTGCCTTATCTGGGTACATACCTCCACCATATTTTATGTAACCAAGAAACGATCAATTATTTTCTCAACCCAATCCACTCCTACTTTCTTATTTCTCCAAGTCAGGCATATCTTTACTAGGGGGATGTCTAACAGTTTCTTTCTTCTCATTAGATGGAGAAAAAATCCGTTAAAGGATCTAGTCCAACCCTGGGGCCCAAAATATCAGTTGTCCCCAGAGCGAAGTTGAGGTCGCCACCCACAACAAGCCTCTCGAGGTTCATGAAGGATTTCTAAACAAGGGCTTCCCATAAAAGATCTTGATCCTGGTAAGGGTTGTTTATGTTTAAGACTTATAACTCAAATCCCATATATTCCGAAAGAATATTTATGCCAAGTCCATAATCAAATTTTGTTGGGTTTCCACACTTTTTCCAGTCGTCCAGAGCAACCTCTAGCATTTGACCCTAGAAAGTTCCAATTTTTTAAGATAGTTTCCAACCAGGGGATGACAATTGCTTCCTCCCCCATAGTTTCTTGTAGGAGAATGATGTTTGGTTGGTTTAAATCCAACATCCTATGGAGGGAAGCCTTTTTGGAGGTTCCCACCACCCCACTGCAATTATATGAGAGGATTTTCATTAAGGAACCCCCTTTGAGGCGTTTTGTGCTCTAAGTGCCCCAAAAATCAAGAGTTGTTTTTCAGCCGCAATATCAACCAAAGCATTATTTTGAGCTTTAAGAAGATGGGATTTCCTTCCCTGACTTTTACCCCCTTGGATAGGCAAAGGGTTTTCCCCTAATCCTTCCTCTTAACTAGGGCTAGAAATGGGTCGATTATGTAATTGATAAACCACCCCTTCTTCTTCCGAGTCTAAGGAAGACTCAATGTCTACTGGAAGAAGATTGGGGGAGGGAGAATTCAGATCTTAGGGGAGAAATCAATTTGCAATTGGAGGATTGGGTGGGATAAAACTTGAAGGGCTTGAAGCCACTCGAGGGAAATGGAATTTTTTGAGCAAATCGATCCAATCCTTGCCCAAAAGAGATAAAAAATTCATTAAAACATTAATAGAAGGAGGAAGAGAGTGTTGGTGTTTTATGGTTCTCATCTCCTGGTATTTATTTCCTTGTGACTAATAACAAGATTCACTTTCATACAAAAATTATCATAGAATAACTGTACACTGAAAATCTCAACTATAACAATCCAACGAAAATAACAAGATCTAGAAATATTAATCATGCACAGTAGACATAAGAACACAACACAAGAACACAAAAGTTTATCCTGGGAAACACAACCTTGGTAGAAAACCCAACCCAAAAACCTTTCTATAGAATAATTTAGTCCAAGATATTACCAGTACATCACCATCAATAACTAAAATACCATACATAGAAGATCCTCCCTAAGGCTAGCATCACCAAGAACTAGCGCCTCAATAAGATGACCAAGAGAAACCAAACAAGAGCTTCTCCAAGTGTGGCGCACTCTCCAAGACAACCAAAACCAGGATATAGCGAAATAGCACAACTGCAACTGCAACTGCCTTATGTACACTACAGAAAGGAGAATTTTCTGCCTGTCCACATGAAATGAGCCAGTCATGTATTTATACTAATCTGGCGTCAGTCTAGGGACGACTTCTTATTTTTGGGTCTTCGATTACTTTATTATTTTTCATGTGGGGCCGACTTCTCTTCCTGGGTCTTCAACTTCTTCTCAGGGCTTATGTAATGGTGTAGATGGGTCTTCTTGTACTTTCTTGTGGAGAATGACTGCCCGAATTTGCAAATCTCCAACACTCCCTCTCAACGAGGGAGGCATTCTCCATACTTCGATTTCATCTTTCATAGCAAAGTTACTTCATGAGTCATGTTGATGTGCCATCTCCGCACATACATTCAATCTTGAAATATGCATGTGATAACATCTTGATTCCATCCACTCCTTGTCAGGAGAAGGACTATACTTGGGCCATTCACCGCTAGCAAAGCCCTGTAGGTGAATGAATCATTACCCTTGGTCATATCAACACTAGCATAGCCTTGTGCATGACCAATATGGGACAATGTTTACTCGATGCTTACCTAGGCCACTCACCACTAGCAAAGCCCCGTGGATGAATGAATCATTACCCTTGGTCATATCAACACTAGCATAGCCCTGTGCATGCACAATTTGGGATAATGTTTGCCTGAAGCTATGGTCCATTCACTACTAGCAGAGCCTCGTAAGTGAATGAATCATCCTCCTTTGGTCATATTAGCACTAGGATAGACCCGTGCATGAAAAATCTAGGAGAATGTCTACCCGATGCTATTTCTTGGAGAACAACAACATACCTGGGACATTCACCACTAATAAAGCCCTGTGAGTGAATGAATCATTCTCCCTTGGTCATGTCAACACTAACACAACCTCGTATATGACCAATCTGGGAGATCATATGCCTGATGTTGAAACATCAACGCTCATCACTATCCAAATCAACATGGCTAATCCTATGTATCATCCTCGTCATCCAAATCAATATGGCCACTCTGGGAGGATATTTGCAATCTACTCATCTGTGGATAAGTATTGGAGCTTCACTTATCCCTTTTGTACCATGTCTCGGATGAAGTCCTGCAACAAGCTTCTGAAGTTGCACCACTTCACGACTTGCGACACTGGCTATGACATACTCTGCCTCTGTTGTACTGAGTGCTATAGAAGCTTGCTTCTAGCTTATCCCGGAAATCATAACTGATTCCAAGTTGAAGCAACACCCCGTGGTGCTCGATTTGTCTACTACACTCCCTGCTCAATCATAATTTGTATATCTCTACAACCTCACTTCATCACCTGAGACAAACCATATCCAATTGTACCATGCTTCACTGCCACCCATTGGAACTACCTTGGCTTCAACCAAATACTAGATCAGGGTTCTCATTGCAAAGAAAATATATGGCGTGGTGTTAACCAAGTACATCAAGGATCCAATCAATCGCATGTACATCGTGGGATCCACCAAATATGAATCTAAAGTAGAATCACTCAACTTCTTTAGATTTGTCATCATAGGTGTAGTCATGGACTTGCATTCCATCATATCAAATCTCATCAGTATCCCCTTAATGAGGAATATCTCATCTGATCTCGTCACACCTCTAATCCCATAGTACATCCGACCAAGATCCTCCATCTAGAAATTTGAGGCCAACTCCCTTTGTCACTGAAGTAGGCTCTGTTGTCAAGTTTGCCTAACTGGTTGCTCCCTCTATGACTGCCAGAAAAATCCATACCCAGTCCTCCTAACTGGCTACCTTCTCTATCACTGTAGCAAGATCCCACCTAGATCTGGGGAGGGAACTCCCTCTAAATAATCGGCTCTATCTTGAGCCAACTAACTCTCTTTGAGATCAGGCTCACTCTTAATCTATACATTATTGGTTTAAACCAAGCTCATCAAGTATCCATCAATCCTGGAGTACCATTCTCCCTCTTAAACATGACTCACTCTGAGTCTGTACAATCTATGGAGCCATCTTCTCCCTCTGCATCTTTTGAAGTCTGATCTCCAATGAAGTGTCCCGGGAGGCTACTCCTCCCTATTGGATCCTGAGGGATGACTCCCTATGAACTCTAGTTTCCTATAAATTGGTACTAGGTGGGGCCATCTGCCTCACCACCTGCTCATCCTCATCAATATCCATGTGGAACACTCTGTATCCCACAAAAGTATCTTTCTTTTCAGAAGGTTCTAACTTTCAGTTTTGATCGGAAAAGCCACAGTGTTGTCTTCTTCAGGTTCTAACTTTGTCTTCTTCGCCTTTGGTATATGGATGTATATTGTCATGTATACAACTCCATGTTTGGATAGCCTGCTCCATGTCTCAATGTAGATATCATCTAATATGTTTCCTCCTGCAACCGTCACTATAGCTTCCTCTCAGAGCTATCACCTGTGACCTTCCCAGAACAAGCGCAATAACAAAAAATAGCAGACAAGTACAATATTCTTATGATAAGGAAATAGGAACAAGAATAAAAAATGGGAAACAGGAACATCACTTTTCTAGTGTTGTTACCAATAATTCCTCTGTGGTAACCTACCTAAAACAAAACAAGAACAAAAGACAAGAGCAACATTTTTCTAGTGTTGTGACCTCCATAGTAACCTACCTGGGACAAAGTCAACAACTAAGAACATCTCCTAGAAGAGATCAATTTCATCTTGTAAATAATTGCATCATTAGTACTAAACAATGAGCATTTACACAATGATCATTGTACTAACAATATTCAAAACATTTGATAGAAAAATTACTTAGCAGTAATAGATCTCTAAAGACTGTTTTCCCAGTTTACAACAATTACTTAAGATGCAACAATATAAAATATCAAATCTGATATGAAAACCTAGAGTCTTGTTGCTACTGTTCCATTTGATTTCGAGTTGTCATATACTGTAGAAGACATCATCACTTGCTGCCTCCAACTCTTGAGCTTCTTCTAAGGGCACTAGATCTAGGATCCCTTTGTCACTGCTTGGAAAAATGTCATTTCTCCAAGTGTACATCTCTTGCAAACACCCTCATGATATAACTTATATACAAGTGTGTACCTCTGGAAATTGTAGCACCATCCATCTTGTGTTCTAATCTCAAGGTTTCCACAACTAGCAACTAGCAACTTGGAAACTGGTCACTGGAAACTACAACTGTAACCAGAAATTGTGACTGCAAGTACAACTGTAACTGGAAACTGCAGTTGGAAACTGGTGACTGGAAACTACAACTGTAACCAGAAATTGTGACTGCAACTACAACTGTAAATGGAAACTGCAGCTGGAAACCGACAACTGCAACTGTCAACTGCAATTGGCAACTGCAACTGCAACTGTAACTGGCAACTGCAACTGTAATGAGAAATTTCAATTTTCACTAAGTTGTGATATGAGACCATTGGGAGGTGCACTAGGCTAGGGCAAGTTGATCTATGGAAAAATTAAACTCAACATCCTCCAATAAGTTGCTCAATGAGCTTGACAAGTTTAGGTCTGTGCAACAAAAAACATAAACTGTGCAGTGGCAATATTTCAACTAGCTCTGATACCATGTTGGTGTTTTATGATTCTTGACTCTTGATAGTTATTTCCTTATGATTAATAACAAGATTCACTTTCATACAACAATTATCATAGAATAACTATACACTGAAAATATCAACTATAACAATGTAGCGGAAATAACAAGATCTAGAAATATTAACCATGCACAATAGACACAAGAACACAACACAAGAACACAAGAGTTTATCTTGGGAAACCCAACCTTGGGAGAAAACCCAACAACCTTTCTATGGAAGAATTCAGTCCAAGATATTACCAATACATCACCATCAATAACCAAAATACCATACAAAGAAGATCCTCCCCAAGCCTAGGATCACTAAGATCTAGTGCCTCAATAAGATGACCAAGAGAAACCAAGCAAGAGCTTCTCCAAGTGTGGGGCACTCTCCAAGACAACCAAAACCAAGATACAAAAAAATAACACAACTGCAGCTACAACTTCCTTGTGTGCATTGTAGAAAGGAGAATTGTTTGCCTGCCTAAATGAAATGAGCCAGTCCTGTATTTATACTAATATCGGCGCCAGTATGGGGCCGACTTTTTATTTATGGGTCTTCAATTACTTTATTATTTTTCTTGTGGGGCCGACTTCTCTTCCTGGGTCTTCAACTTCTTCTCGGGGCTTCTAGAATGGTGTAGATGGGTCTTATTGTACTTTCTTGTGGAGAATGACTACCCGAAGTTGCAAATCTCCAACATAGAGAGGATCATACCAAAATGAGAAGTGATTCCACATATGGTAGCCTGTGGAATCTGGGGTTGACCGATTTCTATGAATGGCTCTGTATTTTTCCCTTGACCAATTGTTGTTGAATGTTTTAGATCCTAAACTTTGTGACCTTCCTCATCCTTCTTAGTATCGTGGATCCCAATGGTGGATTCCGTTTCACCTTGCTTCCATGAAGGAGAGGTAGAGTCCATATCTGTCAATGAATCTGCCTTTTTCTTTCTCTAAATAGGTCGAGAACCTCCACCACGAACCCAGAAAGAAAAAGAACACTAGCTAGCATTATTTCCATGTTTATGGCATCGGAGACATCGAAACAAAAAAATTTCATAATCCAATTTTTGACGAAAATGTTTATCTCCCCAAATCAATTCCATTTCTTCTGCTAATCATGCTTGAATAGCCAAAGAAACAAGAATGATGGCTACTGACATTTTACCTATGATGCAAAAAGACATATCAACGTCCATGAAGGTCCCCATAGCATTCCCGATCTCTTTGAAGCTTAACTCTCTCCAAAAGTCAGCTGGAAGCCCATGCATGTAAACCCAAATTGGGGGTACATTCATTCTATCCTTTCTTGCATCGAAAAGGGGAGACCACTTCTTTAAAAGCAGAGGAGTCGATTCTATTCTACAGGGTTTCTTCATAACCTTATCTGCATTCTTCGATTTTTCAAATTTAAATCAAATCCAACCTATTGCTAGAGCAGTCACCTTAGCTAGTGTGGATGTATCATTGGACCAAGAGTTGACTACCCAGTCCTGAATAGTCTTGATGTCAAATTGTCACCCACATGCCTTCCCTACCACTGCTGTATTTTCCATACCCACCATCTGCGGCATTGTGATATCTTTCCCTAGCACCAATTTGCTAGTATTCCCTGAGGATTTAATGCCTTTGTTCTTCCTTCATTGAGCTAAATATCTATTGTTGATTTCCCTAACATCCCCCCCTGTACCAGAAGTTACCTTCTCTGTCTCGGGCTCTACGTGGGTCATCCCCTCCTCGACCCCATTCACTGGAGAATATCCATCTGGGATCGACATAAAGGAGTCTACAAACCCAGGGGGGGCAAGGGGGACTCTTCCTTCTCACCAATGGGAAAAGGGTTTTGATATGGAATAATGGCTAAAAAAGGGAGAGGGATCTCCTCGTTCGTTTCTAAATTCTTTGTCCAATATGGACTATCGAGAATAAGACCAGAGGGAAGTGACAGATCAAATTCAGTACAAGACTTTGAGAGAAAACCCATAAAGAAATCCAAAGGGGATGAAGTTGACCTTCCCGACGATAAAAAACCAATAGCAAAACTCCTACACTATTCCATTGTTCTTCTAGCCAGGGGAAAGGGATACCTAAGCCCCCTTCCAAGCTTGGGTTCAAAAAAAAGGAAAGGGCATGATATTTATTTGAAGGGGAACCTCATTTCTAACATCATTCAACGGGAGTGACGCATCTATCGGCTTCCATTTCCCCATACCTTTTTCCAAGGAGCACGAGTCGAGTCTGCGAAAAGTCTGGCGAACAACTGGCGTTGTCCAGATTTGTTGACTCTCCAGCAAATCCACTAAGAAATTGAGAAGTTCTTCTTCGTCCACCATAACCAGAGGAAATGAGTCAAATGTTATCAGAAAAACTAACCTCAGACTGAAAACCGACAAGTAAAAAACATATAACCAAACTCCCACTAACAATGAGTGGATAACCCTAAGAGTCCACGACTAGGGTTTCCATAGACCACATAATCAATGCGATAAAGAATTATAAGATAGGATAAAAATTAAAATACTATAAGGAGGTGATCAACCCTAATTTAGAAAATCAAAAGTATCTCTTTGTTTTGATTATTGTAAAGAATAAAATCAGTATTGCTAAAATAAGAGTCAAATCCCGCTAGTGCGATTGGTGATGGGCCTCGTTCTGTAAGGCAACCTAGGTTCAAAACTCGACTAGTGGAAGGAGACACCTAAAAATTCCAGCCATGTGAGGGTTGGTGTGGCCTAGGCCATGTGCCATCTCCAGGTGACTTTGTCGGCTTAGAGACCCCTTGGTCGCAGTTTCTTAGACCACAAGCTAGTCTTGCAAGTAATGGACAAACTAGCAAACAAACAAACAAACGTTTCTAAAATAAGAACAAACTTTTACGATCTCCATAATGAAATGGAGCATTGGAAAATTCCTAAAATGACATGGGTCGAAAGAGTTTTTCATCTTTGCAACACTACGAGGGTTGAATATGAAAAGCACTTTCTCTTAGAATGTCATTTGTACACCCACATTAGATCTCAATTTCATTATATTTGTTACAATACCGACCTTCCAAACTTTTTTTTAACAAGAACAATTAATTTTTGTATTAGAAAGATGTTGTAACCTCATTGGCCAATGTGATAATACAAAAAGAGGGACTATCCAACAACCTCTAGTTGAAAATTTGTCCAAAATCTTGCAAACTAACTAACAAAAAGATGAAGCTTTCATTCGCAGAGGATGTCCAAGAGTTTATGCTACTATAAATCCTAAAAAAAGACCAACCTTACAAAACATAATATGACCTAGAGTTAATTTTGATCATTCCTATTGTCTTCTTCCTCTTGCTCAAGTGAAGAGGGCTAAGGATCATGGTCCATTTCGTCAATTTCTCTAGGCATTTGTAGAACAAATTCTTCCTTATTATTCTCATGTTCTTTTGAGCCAATAGACATTCTATAATCTAAGAAAGCTAGCTATCAACTCATAGTCAATTGGCAACGTGATGACATAGAGCATAACATTCAACCTCTAGATTTTCAATCTATCTCTTCTGTTGAAGCAATTTTTTTTGTGATAATTACCATCTCACTGCTAGGTTCTCCTCCTATGCATGAATTTTTACAATTGCAGTGAAAATAGAGGTCATGTTAACTACAATAATAGTTACCTCATGCCTTCAAATAACATGTCAAATATCAGTGAGTTCATAGAAGGGTGATCACCCTAGGTGGTTGTGGCTCACCATACCATTTAAACTAAAAAAAACCTTTCCTAAATCCCCCAATTCTAGATTAGAAGAGATTTTGGACAAAAATGGGGCTTATAAGAAAAAATATGATTAATGAGTTGGAAATTCAATAACCAATAGAATTTCAAAATTTTGGGTCAACCATGATGGTTGAGTTGGACATCTAAAAGTCAAAGAAGCTTATTTGTCACATTTTCATTTGAAAATAGTTAAYSACACCTTGGAGAAGATTTTGTTGAGATCATCCTTGATATGATAAATATTCTTGAGACACTAAATATTTAATATTTTATAATACCATTACCTATAGATATTAAAAAAAATTATATTCCCCTTTGATATCATAAATATTCTYGAGACACTAAATATTTAATATTTTAAAATACCACTRCCTCCACATATTAAAAAACAAATTCCATAATATTTACTTCATTGTGGATCATTTTGGAACAAGGGAATTATTTTATATTATTAATTGTTTATGAGAAGAAACACTATTTTGATTTAAGAAAAAAACGCATGTATTTTAAAGCAATGAGAATTGGAATATTATAAATTTAAAATTGGAATATTATAAATTTAAAATATAATTAAAATTACTTTTTAATTGGAATGAGTTAATAAGTGGACAAAGTCAACTTTTTGTCTTATATTTTTCAATCATAGTCATCTTAAAATGTGTCGAAATCATTGGGGAAAAGTACTATGACTTCCAACAAAATTCTTGTCCACTTATTAACATTATCGTTTAATTGCTAACTAAGCTAAAAACAATATAATATTAAGCCTAGGGAAACACACCRGGTACTTCCCCTCATTTCAAGGATGGTATCTAGGGTAAACTAGATTTGGTAGAAAGTCGAGGTTTTTTTGATAGCTTGCTCATTTAAGAGCTCAACATGTCACTTGCGAAAATTGAACCTGGGTGGGGGGGAAAACACCCCTCAGCACAAACCACTCGGGCTAAACCCAGTTGACAATTTACAATAAATATATTATCATTATAATTTAATAAAAATAAACATACATTATAGATACATTACAAATTGAGTTTTAATAAAACCTAAATAAATTAAAAAAATGGAAATATCAAATTAATGCGAGAAACTTCTGGATCAAAACTGTGTGTGGAGTTTTGAAACGTCCGTGGATTATGAATCTAAATTACTTGATCTCCTTTCTTCTTTTGCCTATAAAGCCTTAGCCAAAACCCTATTAATACCATTACCATGTTGGTCACCAAAGCCATCAAATCTTCTTCTTTGGATCCTTCCATTCAAAAGCGTCTACTTCCTCATAACCCCTAAACCCTGCAGATTTATGGCCAACCCAAAATCCACAAAAAAAGAATTCTTCTCAGACCTATAGTAAGTGCCATAGGAGCCCCCACTCATTCCCTCTCTCAATTTCTTATCGACAAGCTTCAAACCTTCGTTGGAAAAACCTCCTCCTTTATTAAAGATTCCATGAATTTCATTCATAAAACCCAAAATCTTCACCTTGATGATGACGACCTTATGGTCAACTTTGATGTGGTGTCTCTTTTCACAAAAGTTCCAATAGAGGAAGCTCTAACCCTTATCACCAAGCTGGTTGACCCTAAAAATATTAACCTTATCAAGATCTACCTCTCCTCTACCTTCTTCACCTTTAAGGGGGTCTGCTATGAACATAATGAGGCTACAACCATGGTATCCTCCCTTTCCCCTGTGGTGGCTAATATATTTATGGAACATTTTGAGTCTCTAGCCTTAAGCAACTTCCCTCTCAAACCTAAATGTTGGTTTTGTTTTGTAGATGATACCTTTGTACATCATATGGCCTCATGGCCATTCCAACCTGATCTCTTTCTTTAATCATCTCAATCGCCTCTCCCCCCACGTCCAATTCAGGATGGAAACCCAAAGAGACAACTTGATCCCATTTTTGGATTTTCTCATTTCTCGTCTTCTTGATGGATCTCTCTCCTACCAAGTCTACAAGAAGAAAACTCACACTAATAGATATCTCAATGCGAGCTCTCACCATCACCCAACTCAAAAAATCGTTGTCCTTAAAACCTTGATCACTCGTGCCCTCCGCATATCCGCCCCTCAATTCCTTGTAGAGGAAAATGACCATTTAACCAAATCCCTTTTGTCCAATGGCTACTCTCTCTCCCAAATTAACCAAGCCTTCCGCGCAACCAACAAACCTAAACCAAAAAACTCGCCTCCTCGTGCTCTCCTCTCGCTTCCTTGTATCCAAGGGGACCAATGATCACATCGTGAAACTCTTGGCTATAAAGAATATCAAAACTATGTTCAAACCCCACAAAACCCTAAAAAAATGTTTCAGAAATGCAAAAGATAAATTTGACCCGATGCTTGTCCGAAGAGTTTACCAAATTCCGTGCTCTTGTGGGAAATCTTACATAGGCCAAACCGGAAGAACCTTTAAAGCTAGGCTTAAAGAGCATATAGTTGGCACTTCCCATAGTCGAATATCTAAATATGTTATAACTGGACACTCCTCTAAATCCAAGCACATGATTCGCTTTGACCAAGCCAAAATCCTAACCCCTACCCCTCATTACTTTTCCTGTCTCTTTCAAGAATCCCTCGAAATCGAAAAACATCTTGATAAATTTAACTGCGAAGATGGATAAAAACTTATCCATTCTTGGAACCTATCATTCATAAACTTGACCATTAGATTTCCACCTTTGAACTCAACCTCCTGCCTCCCGACCACGTCGGTTTAGCCATACAAGCCCCTAACCTCTTTTCTCCAGATCTCTAATTCTTCTGCCTTTCACATTATTCTACCCCATTTCTTCTCTTAATTAATAGTTATGTTTTTGCTCTCTTATCCTTATATCCTTTAACTTTACACTTCCTTATTAAATGTGTTTCATGTATTATTAACCCTCTTTAATCTTTTTCTCTATTTTCCATGACTTAATTATTAATCTACCTTAATTAAAACTTCTACTCTTTTCTCCTTTCCCTATCCTAATACTACCTCGCCTTAACTATTATCACTTGATTAATCTTCTTCATTGAATATTTTAATTTAACCCTCTCCCCCTATTTCCACCATTTTATCATTAACGCTCCTTAATTACTTCAATATCAATCTCCCTTAATCTTCCCTCCTTTCCCCTTTAACTGACCTCGCTCTGCCTCGCCTTAATTATTATCTCTTTCTTTTAACACATTATTAATTGTCCTCATCTCCAACTTTTCCCTAATTTTATACCTTGTTATTTTAATTTAATATTAGATCAATTGAATTTTCCATTCAATTTAATAAGTTATTATTATATCATTTGAATAATTTACTATAGCCATAGTCTAAGCATTCTACGTTTTTGCCTTTTTCCAACCATATTTTCTGGGGATATATGTCTGAAATCCGGCTAGAAATTGTTGTATCTGCATATTTGAGAGGTTAATTCTATGTAATCCGAGTGCCCTAAGGGTTTTTCAACACGCCGAATCCATTTCTACATTTAGAAATGCAATTTGAACAAAAAAATTGTGATTTCGTGCAGATTTATGTCGCTAGATTTCGACGAAAAGGGCAAAAATGTAGAACAATTAGACAACATGCTTTACTATATATTTTACTTACTCTTCACTTTCATTAAACATATTACCGTTACTAACTTACTTAATCCTAATCGATTTATTTAACGTAACTCCCTTGAGTTTATATTTATATAGTCTTTACTTTTAATTATTCTTATCTTTTATTTTATTGTTACTACTTCACTTTTATTTTACCATTACTAATTTACTTTATGCCAACGACTAATTCCAACTTCTTAAGGGTAACCTCCATTATTGTATATTTACTTACCTTAGCACTCTTTTACAACTTATCAACTTTTCATGTCCTTGATGATGGGTGGAGTGTCCATTCGAAACATATTTTTATTCAAAAGGACATTTCAAAACTCCACACACAGTTTTCATCTAGAAGTTTATTGCATTATGACTAACTATGAAAACCTACATACTCATATTAAATTAAAATTTATTAAATATTAAATTAGATTATTAATACATAATTGAATTTAAATAAACATTCCCCGGATGGGGTGTCATCATAGGGTAAGTGCCATGAAGTGGTCGTCCAAAAGTCGCACAACTGGTCGTGGGAGTCCCAAACTCCATTTGGCTCGGCCCTTGCATGTGCGGCAATATCATCACCTCGCCTCCTCCAGCAGGGATGTCGAAAATGCTATGGATGTTCATTTGTGTGATGTTATTTCTCCCCTCCCCCGGTCTTATCGTGGGTGGATCGCATTCAATCCTTCTCCAGACATGGGTACGATGGACAAACGTTGTCTCAAGTTTCGCTTCCTTCTTCTTTGGCAGGCTTCCCCCTTGCACTAACATTATTTTTGGTGGTTTCAGTATCGGGCTCTCTGTGGCATCAAATCTCTTGTTATGACAGGGCTTCCTCGCTCCTCCCTTATGTCGCGATAGAGAGGCATGTCGATTCGTGGACGGGCATATTATGAATAATTTGGCTATCATGCAATGGGCGAAGTAGATAATAGTGGCGACTATCACAGGGGTTCAACTTCGAGAGGCTCGAATGCACCAGGAACTTTGGCTCCTCCACTTAGTGACCAAGGTGCACCTACTATGGAGCAACTTCACTCCATCATGGATGCCATTGCTACTCTACAAAAAATGATCTTTGCTTTGCGAAGTGATGTCGTATACCTCCGCTTCAGGATTGAACTCTTGTCAAAGGGGGTGTCGGCTCTTGGGATGATGTTTGCTTCGACCTCTAACATGCAAGGTTCCATAGGGGACACTCAACACACTATCATCCTTCCTCATGGCTCTCACGATGATGCACAATGAATAGGCTAAGCTTTGCCTCCCCAGGTTTCATATATGCATTTTTTGGACATGTTCCAATTTCAGTGTCACCATAGGCTCCAGTTTAGCTGTCTCTTTTTGTCATTTAGATGTTAGACTAGAGTATCTTTTGCACTCCGTAAACAATTGTAGCTCTAGTATATTTTCATACACAATGTTATTTTTGAGCCTTGAGTGGCCAATCTCAATTCTCTTAGACTTCTCGCCAAGTTGGTTTCCTTTGTTGGCAACATGGGCCATGACTACTTGTTGTATTTCTGCAACTCTGTTTAATAGAAGATAACTTATAGTCTCTTACTTAAAAAAATTAAAAAAATAAACATATTGAAAATAATAACTTTCGTCATATTTGATACTAAAATGATATAATCATTCAAATTAAATATAATTAGAAAGAAGAATGGTCAAAATAAGTTAAGTTTATAATGTGAGCATAAAGTAATGTTTTTTATGGTAATTACAAACAAATTCAAAAATTTAAAATAAATTTAGTTATTATGAACTACAAAATAACTCAAATTTAGTTATAGTTAAAAAATATTTTAATAAGACAAGTTTTTATTATAATTATAAAAAAATGTTTCATTATAATCATTTTAGAATGACTAAAATTTATTTATAGTTAAAAAAAATAGTCTAATAAGATAAGTTTTTTCACTTATTATAAAACATGGTTTCATTATACCGAAAACATATTTAGTGTTAGGTTTTGTAGAAAACCATCCCTTCTAAACCACCTTATACTCACAACATCATGTAAATAAGAATAAGTTTTGCCTCAAACCTATCAACTCAAAACCTGCCAACCAGACCAATACCACTACCTTTCACATCAATGTATCCACCTATCATCTTAGGGTTGATTGAGTGTTGCACAGTATATCGCTTACATCCATTAAAGATATCACCTTTCTTAATTCTCTGAGATCACCGCCTCTGCTGCACCGCCTTCTTCACTTGCCTTCTACACCGATGCACAGTTAGTGGATAATATTGAAGAGAATAGGCTCCTCCAGTTATGAGGCTGCAATAGCTTTGACAGTCCTCATCAAGGTACATGACATGGTCAAGAAGCTTTGTCTACAAAGGTGGTTGTGGATGGTAAGTCTTTCCTTCTACTGTTATTTAGAATTTTGTTAATTGTTCTTAGCCCATGACCTGTTTTATCAAATTGCAGACTATTCCCCCAAATAACGAATTGGGCGATATGCTACCTCACGTCCCTTCCTTCATCCTGCTCACAACTGGATTAGGATCGATATCCACGGATTCAACCTTCACGGGATAACTGGTATCTAAATCTTTCCACACGATAATAAAAAAATTCGCGAGTAGCCATTCCTCCTTGGTCTGAATTCCCGCGCACAGGAGGGGGCTTGATACAAATAGTTTTCCACCAAATCTGGCGAGAAAGAAAGAGAGTCGAGCTGCTGCTGAAATAACCGGAGACAGGCAACCGCGAAGGCATTGTTGGGAAGCTCGAACATGGATGCATATCACAAATACTGAGCTAATCCTATGCCGAGCAAGCTCCGCAATGCCTGGCAGCAATCAGACTTAATGATGGCAGATTCACAGGAAGACTTATCCCACGACAATTGGCCAACATAATTAAGGTTCATCGGACAATCTGTGTCAGCAAATGCCCAATTCAACAACCACAGTATAAAAAGGAAAGTATTTATCTTCATTTTGCTTATCGTAAGCTCCAGGTTATACACATACAAATGGTTTTGTAACTAGTATGGATCCCAGTGCAGAATCCATTAGGCACCCAGTAATGGACTTCTTTTTGTGATTTTAGGTTTTATTGACTTATCCGGGATCCTACTTTAATTATCTATGTTTTCATTGTAGTTTTATGTTTACTCAAATGGGACCTTTAATGTCATTGATCATTGATGCCTTGCACACATAATGGGGCTTTGGGTGTAGGTCTTTGTCTTCTGATTGAAGAAGTTTTTATATATTTATGAAAAAAATGTCACTCCTAGAAATGATATGGAATTTATTATGAGATTTTGTGATTTTTGAGATTTATTAAAATAACAAAGTTATAGTGGTCAATGGATATCTATGATCAAAATGATAACTTGAGTTGTATTGGGCTGGGTACTGATGTGAAAGCATGTCTCGACCACGGCTTGTTACATACCAAGTATTATTTTTGTAATACTTATTTATAATAAAATAGCATATCTCATAGTAGTATAAGGAAACATTTCATTTATTAACAACTTCTAAATTTGTTAACAACTTCTAAATGGGTTGGAAGTAATGGTTATTTGAGCTGTTTTCCTTCCGTAGAGTTCCATTCTCTTCAAATTTGTGTTTATATGTAGTTTCTTGTGCTATTATTGATTTCTTATATATGGTTATAATATTATGTTTTTGCCAAAATAAAAAACATATGCAAATTCTGGTGGTGCATGTGTTGAAGTAGACAAGGACGTTCCTGCAATACAAATGGATCGAGCTAAGGGTCCTGGTATTGGTGATGAAACATAGATTAATGAAGAGTTTGGAAACGTGCCTACTTCTGAGATAGTTGGATTGGATTCTTGCAAAAGTTCAGATACCTTATTTGTGTCAAAGCAATGCCAAAACACCGAGACTTCTATACAGATGCAACCTCAAATGGTGCTTCCAAGGCAATTTGGCAATGAAGATGCTTGATCATGCAAATTGATCAGGCAAATTATTGCGTGCAAATCGATAATAGTACAGACCTAAAGATTCAAAGTATGAAATCTTTACACTCATCCAGTTAAAATTGTATAATAAGATCGAACCTAAATACTCAAAATTTCACTGAATCATCAAATGCCTCCATGTTGAGTGTCATCGACAGGGTTTTCACAGGAATAAACATTTATGTTGCTAAAATTAAAGTGTCGAAGATGAAGACTCTCCGTGACTTTTGTGCATTACAGAACAAGGCCCAGACACTTTCAAACCCTGGTTATATTTTATGATGTCTTTTATTTTGATATATAGATCACTCAAAGGAACATTGTTGTTGATTCTATTTTATCATTATAAGAAGAGATGAAAAAAATTGTTTGCGCCTTGGAGGAGAAACTCTTTTTAAGTTTCATGGACATTATACATTTAGTAGAAGATATTGAATTAGTTGGTGTCTAATGACAAAATGGATATTTTTCTTAAAAACCATGCATTTGTAATGCAAAATACATATTCCAAAGCTTGAATAGAAGGATGATATTTTTTTTATAAAATCATTCTAATTTGCAAATTAGTACATAAATTCACAACATGTTTAATGTTAATGTACTACTTATATAAAAACCAAAAACATGGTAGAAAACATAAGAGATTTTTTTTTTAAAGACAAATGGAAACTTATCACAAGACAAAGAATAATCATAAAATGATTATTTCCCAATAAATACATTATATATGACTAAAATGTTTTATGGTCTTACTTTAAGTCAAAAAATAATAATTATTTTCCAATAAATAGATTACACATGACCAAAATATTTTATAGTAAACTTATTTTCATGCTTTACATGATTTGATAATATTTTGTTGATAGACAAATACTAAGAGAGACAAAATAAATCATTGTTATATAATTTTGATGCAACAAAATATTATGTGAACTTATATGAAAAAGAAAAAAAGTACATGAAGAAATTAAGATATTTTTTAAAAATTATTTAAGGAAAAACATTATTTTTTGGATTTCCCCTAAAAAATATTACACTAATATGAATTAAAAGAATGAATATTAGATCAATATCATGTAACTTCAAGATTCCTAGAGTTTAAAAAACATGTTGATACATTACACTTATACCCTCCAATATATGTTAAAAGACATGTTGATACATTACACTTATACCCTCCAATATATGTTAAGGACATCATTTATAGGTGGATAAGGTGTATGAGAAGAGGTTGACAAAGATTTTGGAGTTTTTCCACCAAATACTTTATATGACCTGTTATCCTCGTTTTCTAGGGATAACTAGGAGATCATGTCTCGAGGTCCACAGGTCCTAGACATGAAGTACCGAGAGCAGGATTGACCTGAGCATGGCCCTGGAGGGCCCATCCTTCTTCTTCTTCGCCAGACTTGTCCTGTTAGCAACAACAACATCCATCACCATTGGCTTGGACTTGCATCAGAGAAGACTCTTGCTCCATGAGGTAATTGGTCCAATGTATCAGGGTATGTGTCATGTTTGATCATTATAACCTTCTTATATATGCATTAGGTTCCTTACATTTCTAATAACTGCTTGGATCTTACACTAATCCACTTGACCATTGTTGGGGTGATTGACGGGGTGACTTAGCAAGCTTGTATTCATGGGTTTTGGTTAGCCACCAGGGGGGATTTGTAGAGCCATCATCCGCTCCCACCATTCTATCATTTTACATCTTATCTCCCATTCATCCATCCCATTCCCCTAGTCCGGCCATTAGGATGGCCTTTTGAGGGTTACACTTTGTCTTGTGGGAAGAAGGTGCTAAAGGCCTAAGGGGTAAAAGCAGCCGGTAAAAGATAAAATCCATAGGAGATGAAACCTAGAGATGCTTTGCCCAGGGATCCCTGAGAAGGAAATAAAAGGCCTTTCGATAAGAAACAAAAGGGACCCTAAGAAAAATAATAAAACAAGACCTAACCAAGAGAATGGGAGGTCTCATCACGAGCCAACCCATTATGTTCATAGGTAACTAGCAGTATGACATTGCCATCATCTGGTCACCATGTCAGGGCAATGACCTTTGGTTGCATGGCCAAGGGAAAGGGGGTCTCATCATGAGCCAGCCTTATCATTTCTGCGAAAATACCAGTGGGTAACACTGTCAGCTTTGGTCACCATGCCAAGGCAGTGTCCTCTGGTCAGACCTTGAAGTAAAAAATAAGGAAAAGAAATAAATAAAAATAAAGGCAAATAAAAGGGGCTTGGAAAAAGTGCATTCATGACGGGTAGAGCTCGCCTCCTACAAAGGCACCCAAAGACAACACCTACCCCTGGTCTTACTATGACTCGACATCCCTAGACCATACCACTTCGTATACATGGCTTGAATGATCCTTTGTGGAAACTTTCCTTTTCTTGTGGATATCAACCCAATAGGTTATTCTGTTGGTTTCTTCAACTTTGTATAGTAGATCTGTGTAGCGTCTTTGAGCCCTTAGATGATATGCTAGGGACTTCATGCATTTATATGATAAATTTAATGATGAAATATGATTGACATTGCTATGATCCCGAGGACTGATGAGCCCATGGAGGGCGTAGTTTTTGATGTGCAGGACCATGCTTGGCGGACAGGTACCAGTGGACCGGTACACATGGGGATATGATTAGCTCGGACCTCCATGGGGTTGAAGAGCCCATCAGATGGTTGCTGGGATGGCAGAGACAGGACAACGTTGTGATGAGCCTTTACGCAAGAAGATAGAAGGACGTTCCACTAGGACACTGTGGTAGAGCCTGGCCTAGGGGGGATCACCCACTGCAGATAGGGAGTTTGCTTTTGATGGACATGACGTCACCTGAGGCAGCTCGACGTTGTCTGGAGCGTGTGGCAGAGCGTTGGGGTCATTTGACACGTGTGGCAGCTTGGAGGAGCACTAGAAG
>SNQJ01S0155847.1:0-19780 GCA_010110895.2 Picea sitchensis | reverse complement strand
CTTCTAGTTGGTGCTAGAGAAACCAGGGAGTTGGTGCTTCCTTCTAGTGGGTGCTAGAAAGAATACAGAGTTGGTGCTCTCAACAAGTTGCAGCTTGCAAAAATAAAGGTTGTAGCCTCACAATGAGTTGGTGCTCATATGTATGATAATGTAAAGAATGCAAACAATACTTATCATATAAAGAAGAATAGGTTTTTACCCTTTATGGGTTTCCTCGGGAAATATCTGTCTCTATGTATCTCATATATGTGACTGATGCTGAATGTCCCATTGCTTATTTACCTGCATTATTGTGATCATCATTGAGTGCCTTGTAAAGAATTTAAAAGAAGAATATTGTTTAAGCACAGTGACAATTGATTCACGCCCCCCTCTCATTTGTTCGACAGATGTATCTGAAGAAAGGGTGGAAAGTTGTGCTAAAATCCATGTAGAGGAAGCTCAACAGATGTTTAATACCTTCCTGGATGATATCATCACCAACACTCATGCTTTTATGCAATTGAAACCCAACCTTCCTCAGTGGAGAAATAAAGACAAACTCTTTGACTTGGGGATAATCAATAAAGAGTCCCACAGACAAGTCATCGAAAATATTAAGACGAGATGGTGCTCTATGTATCTACAACAAGAACAAAAATGGACAGAAAAGATTAAACAATATAAACAACAAATAGAGAGTACCAACAAGCTGGTACAACAGTCTACTGAAATTTCTTTTGAAGGCATTTTTAGTAGGGAGCTGCCAAAGTCTTATCCTCTTTATTTGCATGATCGGTGGGAAGCCTTTGGACTAAAACAGGTGGCAGCAGGACAACCTCATGAGATAAACCAACCAGATGATTTTGTTAGTATTTATGTCTCTGCAGAAATGAAAGACCAAAACCTGCTATGTGAGTTATATATTTTTAACTTCATTCTCCCTAACAATGCCCGTTGGAATCCTAACCCCAGAGTTGGAGATGTTTAGTTGAGGGAATTTACCTCTCATATCCTTGGTGTATCGTTGTGGAAGAAGGATGCATAATTTTATAGGAGGATGGAGGCTAAGGCAAGCCTCAATGTGAGGGATGAGTATCCATTGCCTCATGTTATGAAAGAATATCTACAGAGGTTGAGGGAAGATGCAGGAGATGTAGTCACCATTCGTCAACATCAACGATTTGCCATAGAAGACTTCATGCAGGTATCCAGGGCACATTGAGTTGAGGCACTGTTAATCTCTCATGATATTTGGGAAGTTCTTCCTAAATATCTAAAGGACTGGAACCCCATAGGATATCCATATTTTGGTTTGGCACTCAACCGGGCTTCATTTTATGCTAACTCCTTACTCAGGTATGGTAGTCGATGGCTCGGACTAAGGTTCCACTTTCCTATTATTTGGTACCCCAGCAAGTTCTACAAAGCCACTACTGCATGGGATGAGGAAGAGGAATGACTTCAGTGGTTACAAATGGAGAGGGCCCTTGGCTATTATAACACAGGTGAGTTTGGACACCTAGCTTATGACTTGGGGGTAGTTCATGCAGGCATAGCAGAGGAGGGATAGGTTGCATGGGGACATGCAACTAGATCAGCAAGGGGGAGATGATGAACCCCTTCTTTTATGTTTTCCACATACTTATCTTTATAAAGTTCCACCTTTATCACAGGTACTATTATTGCCACATAATCTTCTTGATTTTTGTTCATAAACTAGAATTAGAGTGAAATTTAGAAAATATTTGACTTATTAAATATGTGTGGATTTCAATAATATTAACTATGGCTACAGAATGCAAGGCCCCAGGTTCTAGCTACATAATGCAAGGCCCCAGGTTCATATGAAGATGCGTATCAATGCAAGGCAATTTTGAGATATATGAAGAGGATATTTTAAGAAGATATATTTCCATCACACAGTCACATTCTATTCTTGCATACACACATCAGCACCTACACAGTACGATATACCTTGAATGGACAACTTACATGTGAACAAGTGGCAGGGATGATAGTTACCGGCGTGGAGGTTGCATAGCCATGAGCAGTAAAGAGGATGCTCAACATCTTCACTTCAACACACATGATAAATCCAAAACAGGAATATACATAAAAAACCACCCAGTGCATCTAGGACGTGAACATCCAGTGGATACGTGGAGGCATTAAGCATCGATTTGTTTCAACATTGTTTCCTAGAATCTAGGATTGGCACTCTGCACAGAGCTATTGTTAGCCAAGTGTTTTGTATACATTTATGTTCGGTTGAGCAAAGAAGTTAGTGTATTAGCATATGAGACATATCATACATTGAGTTGAGCAAATACTATCTTCAGTTCTAAATTTTTGATATATATATAAATCTTTTGTTGTGTGTGATCATTTCCTGTTGATAAGTGATAAGTAGTGAAGTGTGAATACGAGAGTACCATGAGCAAGGGCCCACTCATAGGTACAATCCGTATTATTTATTTTGTTGTTATATCCTTTGTTGTTAGTTAACTCATGCATGATAATTAGATATATATATGTTGATCAGATCGTTAGTTTCTAAGATTTATTTTACGGTTTGTTGAATAATGATTATGTGCTTCTTAATGGCCCTGAATATTTGTTGAATAATGACAGTTAGAGATTATTAGGGTGAACAGATTTCAGCCAGCATCTAAAATTAGACCTATTGTTATCCTAACACCTTATGGTTAAACTCCAGGTATGTATAGATCAATCTGGGCATGTATAACAGAACCTAGGTGAAAGAATTTACCATCATAATAAACTTTGGCATCATCCACAGAGCTAAGGACGGGGATCATTAAGAACTTTACCCTTGTGATTATAGCATCGTAATTTTTGAGTTTTTATAGACTTTAGCATTTCCTATCACACATATGCACAGTTGCTACAGAAACACAATTCTCATGAATCCCAGTCAAGTGAACATTCAAAGATTGAGTTTATGATATTTTTAGAGAGCTTAGTTTTCAGAGATACCACAAGAAGACTGAAAGGATCAGAGCTTTGTGACTTGTTTCTTTTGTAATCATAGTTACAGTAAGCTAGTTCTCCTTTCTGTGTAGATTGCACAAGAGTGCCTCGTAAGCACAATAAGCCCTGGGTTGACAAATGAGTGATAGAGTGTAGAGTGACACCAAACAATTGGGAATCATATTTTTACCTCGTGAAAACTCATTAGAAGGTTTGAAAGGGCATCTTTCGAGTGGTAGTTTATTTATTTTTTGTCCTCGTGAGACTAATTACGAAAAAAGAATACTCTAGTCAGTATCAACTAGAAGAGTTCTCCTAGGTATTATTTTACACTTTTTCGGACTTGGGAGACTAAATTTACGAAAAAGTCATCCCTTTGAGTCTTCTTTTTTCCTTTTCAGACTCTCTAAACGTGAAAAGATGAATGATTTTACCTTCTTTAGAATCTTGAAATTAAACATTGAAGGACCCATATGGGACTTAACCCCTCCTTATTCAGGTTCATTAAACATATGATGAGGGACTCATCGAAGATGAGTTATACCGAACATCTTTTATCCTCTTTGAGCTCGTTTAAAAAGAAATAGGTACTCGCCAATCATGGTGGGGGGGAAATTGAAAGAAGTGGGTCAAGGTTTTTGAAAACATTATGGCATCTATTTTTTGTCACCCTTGAACATGGCACCTATTTGTGTGCCGTCTTATAGTTGGATAATATGCTTGTCTCTGAGTCATACCAATTCTACGTGTTGTTATAATTTTTTTTTCCAGTCGAAGAGTGCTTTGATTATCATCACATTATGTTCTTGGTACTCATTGATTCAATGCTGCCAAGTCATTTGTCGTGCCTCACAATGTTCAAGGGAAGTCTCAACCAATCAACCATTCTGCAGTATCCATTTTCATGCCCGTATCAGTCTATCTTTGTCTGATCTATGATCTTAAAATCACTATCCCGTGTCTGTTTGTGTTGACGATGGGGGATACATCATGGAGCTCCTTCGATGAGTCTTTTCCTATCTACTTCAACACATTATCCAGGAATTAGAATTAGGAACTAATCAGTACCTTGGAACTCACCTTCCTTATGGTAGGTTTCCTCACTTTTGATAATGGGTTTACATCATTGACCTTTCATTAAATGATTCCATTGAGTGTTCAACTTCAACTCATTGATTCACATTAGTTGGAATGTACTAGGGTACCTTGGGATTCATTATCATTAATGGTTATTCCCCTCACACTTGTTAATGGTATACATTAATGACCGATAATCAAGTGGTTTCTACCATGTTCGACATCATGAAATCTATTCACATGGTTAGAATCATACCATTTTGGAATTGGGAGGAAGAAACTGGGAATCATTTAGGTGCCTACCAGTGCTATGTTCCTAGGTGAGGCTGCAATGGAGAACAATCTTACTGATATACACTGTCACATAGATCCACTTTGTATTGGTCTATGGCTATGTTGTTGTCATATCATAGATCCACTGTGTACTTTTTTTTGGCTACGAATTGATTCAATTATGAATATATAGATCCACATTGTATTTTTGGTGGCCATATCGTTAGTCAACAATGTTATGGATCCACAGTGTATTGGTTGGCGACCATGCTTTAAAGTCCATTTTGTACCGAGCATGAGTATGGATACCTAAATATGATTCATATATATGTTGTTTGATGTTTGTTTGCAACTTCCATACGACTCTCCTACTCCAAGAACCCCTTGGTACACATCATTTTGTAAAATGTTTCGGCCATCAATTTCTCTTCTAACCTCACACTTTAGGGGTAATCTGTTACACACCAAATTTCCACACTACTAAGTGGCACACTTATGTATTGTATTCTACTAAGTGTCGTAAAGGTTGACACCATGAATAAATGTTGGTTGTGTTCCCTAAGACATGGTGAATGAGAAAACATTGAGAAAATGTCAAAGCCTAACCAGATTCCCTAATTTTTGAGCCTTGTTAGAGTATCAACGCTCCCCTGCCCATGTGTAGGGAGTGTTGATCCTTTATCAATTGTGTGGGAGCATCAGTAATGCGCTATGGCCAGTGTTGGGTGAAGAACATATGGCCCACACTAAGAGGGGGGGTTGAATTAGCGTGTGAACTGTTTTAACTATTTCTTTTCACAAGTTACCACTTAAAACATATTTGAACAGATTAAGAACAATCACATCATAATTACAATGAACATAAAGACACCAGATGTTTGTATAAGCTTTTGTATAATAAATATGAACATAGTAGTATGAATATATGTGAGAGAGGATTTTATTTTAGCACCAACTAAAGTAAGGAGCACCAACCCCTCGGATAGCACCAAATCTCTGCCAAGACCCAGCTTGCTGCAAGTCCCAGCTTGCCGATAGAACCCAGTTTATCCAACTAGAGTTTATTCAACTCCAATAGTATTGATCCATTATAGAATCAGTTCAATCTTATGATCAGAGGTATATCATAAGATACTCATCACCGCATTTCATCTTCTCTGTAATTCACATTTTCTTTCCTCTGATATCTTCTTGGAATTTGCTTTTTCTTTTGATCTTATGTTCTGAAGTGCAGAGACACTTTCTTCTCACCACTGTTTCTCGTTTATATAATCTTCAAACTGGTGTGAAATTTAAAACAACATGTCCCTTTATTTGAACCATATTACCTTTTCATTTAAAATGATAATCTAAACTTTAATTAATATCATTTTTTCTTTTTATTCTTTATTCATATTTTCATGATTTATTCTCTTTTAATCATGACTGTGAATTGGTTCATCCTTCAACCATCACACCTCTTTGATTAATCAATCTTAATTACTATTTATTTATTTTACGGTGAAGGCTTTCCATAAATTGATCACAATCATGGATCAATTTAATCCTTTAAACTCGATCCCAAATATTTGTTTTATTTATAGAGACCAGATTCCGTGAAGGAACTTCCTTCAAGCCATCACATATGACCATGCCATAAGACCACGGGCTTTACCAACTATAGCGATGTATAGTAAAACACTTATAGCATATGACCAACAACATAGAACCACAGGCTTACCAACTAAGCGACATACATTATTTCCCTTTAAACCTTTTTACCATATGACCAATGACGATGACCTCATGCTTAGGCAATTAGAACAAAAGAGTGATTTATTAAATTAATGGTCATGATTCGATCTCTGATGGGATGGACGTCTGACGAATTTTCGGTGTTTTTCCCATCAGATCTTCATGACTTACTACATTGCAAAATTCCCGATTATGATATCGTCGATACAATCGGACGATTCACATTTATCTCGTGGAGATACATCAGCGGTCCACATTAACCTTGCACTCATACTTTTACTACAAAATCATGACGGCCATGACTTAGTCATTCATCGAGATGGACATATGTCGTAACTTTGGAACTTTGGCATTTCAGTCTCCGCGACTTTGGCCCTTCGGCATTTCGGCTCTTCGTGACTTCGGCCATTCAGCCTTTCGTCACTTCAGCTCTTCGACATTTCGGCCTTCACGATTTTTGTGACTTCCAGCATATCAAATATCTAAAGCTGTCAATCTACTGATGCGTGTCCCTTTTGCAATTTCAATGTTTGGGACTTCAATGATATTAGAGTGTTTTCTTTCCATGCAAAACTCCCAGAGTGACGTAAGTTGCTTATGTCACTTGCTGACGTGTCACAAATTGAGTAGATGCCACATGTAACTCTGATTCATGATTTGCACCTACCAGAAATGTTGAATTAACTTGACACTTTTCAATGTCTGATTGCGCCATGTGTCATAGCTGACGTGGTCTATCAACGTGTCTTACTTCCTTGATTTCTGGATCCTTGACTCCTCGACACTCCAAAATTCCGACAGGGGCTTAGCGCTTTGTTAGCTCCTACATTAACCTTCATCAACGTGACCACCAGCTGTGACCAGGGGCCAAGTTAGAAGAGTGCATCACAATTTCGTATATCGTGAACTCCTGATATGAGTTGCCTTGCTCAAAACTCGTGAAAATCCGAAATGCTTCATGACAAATCAACGGTCCATGGCCTCAGTGATCCGATGACTGACAGGGTTTTGGCACTTTGAACTCATAGCCTCTTTACCTTACTTGTCCTATCCTTCCACTTTGATATGATCTGATGGCTGACGAGAATTGGGTTTAATCTGACAGTTGTTGAGGCTCTCGAAGCAGATCAACGATCGTCAGCTCTCCTCGATCCAATGGTCTGGACCTAATTGCGATTTCGTGTTTCGATATTTCATAGGTTAGAGAACCTCCCTTCTTCCGACTCTTAATTTCCCAATATCCGATTTCTCGATATCTGCTTACGTTGGATCGACGGCCCACGACCCTCCATGATCCAATGGTCCAGATCATATCATGATTTCGCGTTTCATGAGTTCATGCAACACTATCTTTGACTTTCCTGATCTGTGAATCAATGAAATTCCAATCACTTGCCATGTGTCCTCTTTATCCAACGGATCAGATCATTTCACTGCTTTGGAGTGTTTAACTAACTCCTGGTCTTATCCTCCTTGCATCTCCACTGGATCTGACGGCTGATGGGTATTCTTGAAGCAGATCAACAGTCATGATCTTTCAATGGTCCTCAAGCCCATGATCACTCAAATGACCAATGTGTGTTGTATCAGATGATCAACATGGTCAAACTCTTGATCGGACGACTGATGAGCTTCTCATTCTGATCGGACGGCTGCTGAGGCTTCTTGCATTTTCTATGCACTGACCAACTGTTCAGTATTTTCACTGATCCTGACAACAACTCTACAATCCGTTCTTCCTTCAGATATTTTGGTCAATGAATAATTGTTGATCCTATTGTGATCAACAATAGACATGAAATACTTATGTACTTCTGAGCCTTGATCTTCATACAATTCGCTTCTGTTGTTCGCTCCTCCACATGAGCGTGCGTTGTCTATCTCTCCACACAGTTTGACATCTTATGCTGACTGATATACTGTTGACATCAATGACAATCTCATCTATTTTACTTCATCATTACATATGAACACTTCGACTGTTGACATCAATGACAATATTTCCAAAAATCTCCCCCTTTGTCATTGAGGTCAACACACTAACTTCATATACAAAAATCCCCCCGTGTTGATGTTTTCCTTTTATGAAGTTTTCCTTTATATGAAGTTTCTCTCCCCCTTTGACATCAATGGAAAAGGGTTTCTTCTCTTATGATTTGTCAGTATGATTACTTTTCTGACCACTAGTAAAGCTCTTGTATGTTACTGATCAGACTGAACTTGGGTAACTCTTCCTATGGACATGTTCTACTAGTCATAGCTGAATGACTCCCCCTGTCAATATGCTCTCACTCTGCTTCTGACTATTCTCCCCCTTTTTTTCTTAAAAGGTAACTCTTCCCGACAAGGTTTCTTCCCTATTAATTTACTAACTTCCTATCTCAGTTGATTGGCATTTTTTGTGTTTCATATGAGTAGCCTTCTTGATACAAATTTTTGTAATGATCAAGTCTTTTCAAAACTCAATCCAATTAATTTATTATTAAATACTTCCCCTGATATTTTACATACTGTTCTTCCCCCTTTGTTTCTAAAAGGGTAGCTTTTCTGCCAGGGTTTCTCCTCTTGTTATTACAACAAGATGTCATGTACCTCATTGTGTACATCAAAATGCTTCTTCTGCTAGTGACGTTGTCCTATTGGAACATTGTGCAATTGTAGCTCATATTTATTCAAGCAACCCTTGGTTATGTCCATCGATTCTCATTGATCTCTAACTAGGATACCAATTGTTTTATTTTCTTCATCTTCAGGGTCCTCCTTGGGATAGGGACACTTGGATGCAAAATGACCAACTTTTCCTTAGTTAAAACATTTGAAAAGAAGCTTGCCTTTGTAATTCCTTGATCCATTCTGAAGTTTTCTAATGAGATTGGCTTCTTCCACATCAGATTCTTCAAGATGGCTCAAATGAGGTTTCTGCTCTTGATTTATCTTTGTCTCGGATTCTTTGAAAGATGTTTCATATTTTGTTGATTTGTCATGCCCTGTTCTCATTTCATATGCTATAAATATTTCATGGAGATGATCAACTGTGAGTGTATTTAGATTGGATCTATCAGAAATTGAAGAAATCTTTGCATCATATCTCATAGGTAATGACCTTAAGATTTTTTGCACAATGGGTTTATCTGAAACTTCTTCTTGTTGTTATAGTGTTGAAGATTCATATTCAACGTCATTATTATGTGCACCAGAAGCTTCTTTATCCTTGAGTTGAGAATTTTCCTTATTAGAGGTTTCATCCTCCAAACTCCTATTTTTACCATCATCACTTTCGGAAGCAATATATTCATCATGTTTTTTGTTTGGTACTTCAGATTTTCTTTTCCATATTTTATTTACTCTTCTTGTCATATTGTATGAAGCATTTCTCATTGACTGTTTTCTTGAGTTCCAACAGTTATAGGCTTTGTGGCCATATCCACCACAGCTATAACATCTCATAATGTAACACTGTGTAGCAATATGTCCAACATGATTGCAGTTTCAACATCTTATATTGTTGTTGAACCTACCAACTTGTTTTCTTCCATGATGCCTACATTCCAAGTCTTTATGACCATATTCATTACAAGAAAAACAATAACCGTTAAAGATACTCTCATACCTTCTTTGATTCATCCATGAAGGTGTCTCTCTTCTAAACTTGCTTTGAGGTCTATGAATAGCTTCTGGATGTCTTCCATGATTTGATCTTCTAAATTTTGAAGTGTTGCTTTTATTTCTTGAACGTGAAGAACCTCAGTCATGCATGATTTCACTTTTTTCATATGAAGGAGCTTTGTCAGACCTGTCTTCATATTTTGAAAATGAAGGACTTGTGTCATACCTGTTTTCATCCTTTACAAGTGAAGGACTTGTGTCAGACTTGTTTTCACCTTTTACAAATGAAGGACCTGCATCAGATTTTTTATGATTACTGATCTCTTCCTTATTGTATCCAAGGCTAGATTTTTCATTTGGTGATCTTTGACTATCCAAGATCTCATCTAGGGATATGGAGTTGTTCAAGAACTTGTTTTGGGTGTCTGACTTCTGAACCTTCTTTCTAATATTCACAACTTCTGCTTCCAGCTCATGACATGATTCTTCCTTTTTGTCCAACTGATTCCTTACTACCTCTTCTCTCCTTTTGGCTTCTTCAAGTTGGATTTTAAGATTGACATAGATTTCCCTTAGTTCCTTTAGATCTACAATGTTTTTTCTTGAGACATCATCTTCCTTATTTTATTCTTTTGCTTGACTGATTTCATTTTTCAATCTGTTGATTTTCTCTTCATTTTCTTCTGTTAGATCAACAACTTTTGTTTTCTATCTTTTGATCTCATCTTCTTTGTTTTCTAACTAAATCTTTTGCTCAGATATGATTTCTTTATTGTTTTTGAGCTTTTCTTTTATTTCTAGGATATGCTTATGATTTCCAAGCTCATCATATTCCTTCTCCTTTTCTTTCACTTGACTAATTTCTTTCTTTATCTTCTTGATCTCCTCTTCTTTCTCTTCTAACTGATTGTCCTGTTCATATATTATTTTATCACTGTCCTTGAGCATTTGATTTATTTTCAAGAGATTGTTTTTACTCTTTTCAAGGTATTCTTGAGTGTAGTCATGAAGATATCTATAGTCTGATTCATTATGGTGATAGAGGTATTAAGAGAGACTCCAATCAACCTTTTATTTGGCCTTTGATAGTTTTTCTTCTTCTTCTTCCATGGGATAAATGCTAACATAACATTCTGTTATAGTATCTGAGTATTCTTCTTTACTTGCAGAGGAGAATTCAATATCACCATTATTGCAATTGAAATATTGCGGAGAGTCCTTAACTTTACTGATGGCCGAGTCTTCATCTTCATCCTTGATAGGAATGTCTTATGTGTCTTCATTTTTTATTTGATACATATTTTCTAACTTCATCCATAAGTCCTTGGCAGATGTGCATAGTCCTATTCTTGTCTTGACTGTATCTGATAATCCATTGAGAAGAATCTTCAATGCCACTTCATTGTTCTTTCTTGCTCTTCTTTGGACTATAATTTTGGATAGATTCTTTGATGTAGTTAAGTCACAGGACTTGCTTACTACTGAAATCCAAACTTCAGATCCTTTTGACTTCAAAAACTGTTTTATATTTTCTCTCCATGAGGAATAATTTTTTCCATTGAATAAAGGAGCTTCAATTTTGGAGAGAACCATATGTCCACCCATTTCTTCAGGATCTACCTTCCAGTGTCTAAATTGTGTTTTGAAGTAACCTTGCTCTGATACCAATTGAATAACACATAGCCCACACTAAGAGAGGGGGGTGAATTAGTGTGTGAACTATTTTAACTATTTATTTTCACAAGTTACCACTTAAAACATATTTGAACAGATTAAGAACAATCACATCATAATTACAATGAACAAAAAGACACCAAATGTTTTTTTAAGATTTTGTATAATAAATATGAACATAGTAGTATGAATATATGTGAGAGAGGATTTTATTTTAGCACCAACTAAAGTAAGGAGCACCAACCCCTCGGAGAGCACCAACTCTCTACCAAGACCCAACTTGGCGCAAGACCCAGCTTGCTACAAGTCCCATCTTGCTGATAGAACCCAGTCTATCCAACTAGAGTTTATTCAACTCCAGTAGTAGTGATCCATTATAGAATCATTTCAATCTTATGATCAGAGGTATATCATAAGATACTCATCACCGCATTTCATCTTCTCTATAATTCACATTTTCTTTCCTCTGATATCTTCTTGGAATCTGCTTTTGCTTTTGATCTTCTGTTCTAAAATGCAGAGACACTTTCTTCTCAACACTTTTTCTCATTTATATAATCTTCAAACTGGTGTGAAATTTAAAACAACGTGTCCCTTTATTTGAACCATTGTACCTTTTCATTTAAAATGATAATCTAAACTTTAATTAATATCATTTTTTCTTTTTATTCTTTATTCATATTTTCATGATTTATTCTCTTTTAATCATGACTGTGAATCAGTTCATTCTTCGACCATCGTGCCTCTTTGATTAATCAATCTTAATTATTGTTTATTTATTTTACGGTGAAGGCTTTCCATAAATTGATCACAATCATGGATCAATTTAATCCTTTAAACTCGACCCTGAATCTCTGTTATATTTACAGAGACTAGATTTCGTGAAGGAACTTCCTTCAAACCATCACATATGACCATGCCATAAGACCATGGGCTTTATCAACTATAGCGATGTATAGTAAAACGCTTATAGCATATGACTAATGACATAGAACCACAGGCTTACCAACTAAGAGACATACATTCTATCCCTTTAAACCTTTTTACCATATGACCAACGACGGTGACCTTACGCTTAGGCAATTAGACCAAAAGAGCGCTTTATTAAATTAATGGTCATGATTCAATCTCTGATGGGATGGACGTCTAACGGATTTTCAGCGTTTTTCCCATCGGTTCTTTGTGACTTACTACATTGCAAAATTCCTGATTAGGATAATGTTGATACAATCAGACGATTCACATTTATCTCGCGGAGATACATCAACGGTCCACTTTAACCTTGCACTCATACGTTTACTACAAAATCATGACGTCCATGACTTAGTCATTCATCGAGATGGACGGATGTCGTAACTTCGGCACTTTGGCATTTCGGCCTTTGCGACTTCAGCCTTTTGGCCCTTCGGCATTTCATCTCTTCATGACTTCGGCCATTTATCCTTTCGTCACTTCGACTCTTTGACATTTCATCCTTTGCGATTTTTGTGACTGCCAACATGTCAAATCTTCGAAGCTGTCAATCTACTGCCGCATGTCCCTTTCACAATTTCGGCATTCAGGACTTCGACGATATTAGAGTGTTTTCTTTCCATGCAAAACTCTCGGAGTGATGTAAGTTGCTTACATCACTTGCTGACGTGTCACAAACTGAGTAGATGCCACATGTCACTCTGATTCATGATTTGCACCTACCAGAAATGATGAATCAAATTGACACTTGTTAGTGTCTGATTGTGCCACGTGTCATAGCTGACGTGGTCTATCAATGTGTCTTACTTCCTCGATTTCTAGATCTTTGACTCCTCGACACTCCAAAATTCCTACATGGGCTTAACGCTTTGTTAGTTCCTACCTTAACCTTCATCAATGTGACCACCAGCTGTGACCAGGGGCCAAGCCAGAGGAGTGTGTCGTGATTTCGCATATTGTGAACTCTTGATATGAGTTGCCTTGCTCGAAACTCGTGAAACTCTGAAATGCTTCATGACAGATCAACAGTCCACGACCTCAGTGATCTAACGACTGACGGGGTTTCGTCACTTTGAACTCATAGCCTCTTTACCTTACTTGTCCTATCCTTCCACATTGAGATGATCTAACGACTGACGAGAATCGGGTTTAATCTGACGGCTGTTGAGGCTCTTAAAGCATATCAACGGTTGTAAACTCTCCTCGATCTAATGGTTTGGATCTAATCGTGAGTTCACATTTCAGTATTTCATAGGTTAGAGCACCTCCCTTCTTTTGACTCCTGATTTCCCGATATATGCTTACGTTGGATCGACGGTCCATGACCCTCCATGATCCAATGGTCTAGATCATATCGCAATTTCACGTTTCACGAGTTCATGCAACACTGTCTTTGACTTTCCTGATCTGCAAGTCAGCAAAATTCCAATCACTTTCCACATGTTGTCTTGATCCAACATATCAGATCATTTCGCTACTTTGGATTGTTTAACTAACTCTTGGGCTTATCCTCCTTGCAGCTCCACTGAATCCAATGGCTGACGGGTATTCTTGAAGAAGATCAATGGTCACGATCTTTCAATGGTCCTCAAGCCCACGATCACTCAAATGACCGATGTGCATTGTATCAGACAATCAACATGGTCAAACTCTTGATCGGATGGATGCTGAGCTTCTCATTCTGATCGGATGACTGTTGAGGCTTCTCACATTTTCTACACACTGATCAAATGTTCAGTATTTTCACTGATCCCGATGACATCTCTACAATATGTTCTTCCTTCATATATTTTGATCAACGAATCATTTTTTATCCTATCGTGATCAACAATAGACACGAAATACTTCTGGACTTTTGAGCCTTGATCTTCATACAATTTGCTTCTGTTGTTCCCTCCTCTTCGTGAGCTTGCACTGTCTATCTCTCCACACAGTTTGACATCTTATGCTGATTGATATACTGTTGACATCAATGAAAATCTCATCTAATGTACTTCATCGTTACAGATCATCACTTTGATTTTTGACATCAATGACAATATTTCCAACATTGGGGGAGTGTTAGTTTTGTTAGGGAAACCCACCTTTTTCTATGGGCCAATCCCGAGATACTCTTGAGTGGTTGTAGTTGAGGGATGACTCATGAACTCAATTCATCCATATTCCCTCCATTTTAGGTATTAAATCCTAACCTATGAATATCTCAACCATTCCCTTGAATTGTTATGGTGGTTAAGCCTCTCAAGTTCTATATAAACAAGTCCATTCATGGGTAAAAGGGAAAGAGAATTTTGAAGAGTATGAAACATATGTTCTTGGGAGATTTAGAGATAGTTCAGAAGCATTTTCATTATCTTCAAACTGTGTACAAATGGGTTTGGAAAGGTGAATATTGGAGGAAATATTGCATCACATCAACATGGTTGTAAGTATCCAATGTTTCTTTCATTAATACAACTTGGCCTATTTCCTCATTCTTGTCTTGCTCAATTTAATGCATGAATGTCTATTCTTGTTAGCTTAGTTAGATTAGTTTTTATCTAACGTTGCACAAGTATAAGAGAAGGGTTGTTTTTATTTTTGCAGGAATATTGCAAGAGTGGTTTCTATGTTTTGACATTGGAGCAACGAGGGAAACCTACCGGAAAAGGTTAGATAGTATTTCCTTTCTCCTTCTCTTTAAATTTCATGCACAAATAGACATGAAAGACAGATTTTAGTGTTCACTTGTTCTCTTCTATCCTAGACCGATGAAAACCTGGCTAGGAGGAATTCAACTTATCTGCAGGGTGAAATTTCTCACAACACTAGTTACAAATTATTTAAATAAATCTTCATACTTCAACATATATACTTACAACCCGTACTTAACACAATGTCGATCAATTATTCAGTTGGCTCTTCTTTATATGTTAACACCTATTAGAACACATCCATGGATGAGTGTAAATTAATTATTTAAATATAAATATCACAACAAATATAAAATCTTAAGTAAGGATGCAAACATAAGTATTCACAAACTTTGCGATCAACCCTTTTCTTCCTCATCATCATTCCTTCTGTGTTGAATGGGTTCTATTTTTTTTCTTTTCTACAACAAAACTATTGAAAATTAGTTTTTCATGCGATAATTAAATTTGATGTACATAAAATAATATATCAATGATTATGTACCTCTGATGCATGTTGTTGTTGGGATGGCTCCTCCTACAATGCAATTATGTTCATTTCTTTTACCACCTCCTTTTTGGACATCCCTATCGGCATGTATTGGTTTTCCTTCATTTGTCTCTTGGAATTTGCATAATCTTCCTGAGAAATAAAAAGCACAATATTTTATTTTTTTTAAATCGATATGAAAGTAAATATAGCAAAACCAAAATTGGTAATTTTTGGGATGTATTATAGAAAAACATGTTTAGTAATAATACTTTTTAAATGATTATTTTTTGTTATTGTAAGTTTTTGCTATTGCAAGTCTCACAAGTCTCATTGATCTTTGCTCCGAAAACTCTTCCTATAGTTTATATATAACGTGATTTTTGGAGTCCTTGGCTTGTTTTTTGTATTGTAAGTGGAAAGTACATCTATACGTTCTTCCACTATATCTTCCATAGTTTTTTTTTTTTTAATTTCCCCTCTTGTTAACTTCCAACACCACTCTAGATGAAACGAGGACCACGTCATCGTCATTTACATCCTTCATAAATTTTATCTTCTTAGGACGATATTTTGTTCCCTAGCTATCGGTCCCTGCACAACATTAAAAAAATGTGAAATCGAGTGTTTAAAACATGTTAGCAATTAATGTTAAGATTTATTTTTTTAGTAAAAAGTCAAAGAAAAACTTCATGTTGATTACGTTTTGATTAACCTAATTCCTCTCTTTGCAACATTTCCATAAATATTTTATTCTCTTAGCACTCATATTACGAACAATAGTATCGAGTTTCTTCAAGTTTTTGCTTTGCATGACATGCCTTAACCAATTCATATCATTAATTTAAACCTATAAATAATTCACATATATTAAATTTTTAATAAAACTTAAAGAATTTGCCTCGTTCTCTTGTTGGGATGAACTACTATCAAACTCGTTGCAATAAATTGTTTTCCTTGAGCTTATATCAACCATCTTTTATCAAAAAAAAAAAGACAGGAATCATCAGATATAGATATTATGAAATATTTTTTACAAAATAAGCTTTCGGTGTCGATAATAAAATAGTATGCACCAATGTGTTAAACATATGTGTACACATCGGTATATGGTTACCGTTTTGTTAATAAATTGAAATCATTTTGTTCACAAATTGTTATATTCACGTGATGCTCTATAAAGTAATGGAAACATCTATGCCTTATTACTGTTTATTGTACACCATGGAACCCATGAACACATTTAAAACATGATGCTTTTGGAATTAAAAACAATGTTTTCTTTTAGCATTAAAAACAATGTTATTTACATTTTAAACTCAGTGGTGTCATTGACAAGAACATGTGCATTGGTGAACTATTCTTGTACAATGTGCACTGCTAACTACGAAAGAATTTTTTTTAAAGACAATTGACAACAACAAGGTTTGTAATCCAATGCAATGAGTGGTCCCATTGCAGTGGATACCAAATGCTCCATATACAAGTAAATAAACGCTATAAAAATCTATTACTTAAAAAAATCTCCTTGTGAAATATAGAAAGGTAAACCAAGAGAAACAATAAGAAAGTTAAGGCTTCCAATATTGAAGGTAACTATGAAACGCTTTTATTTTTTTAGAATGCACTGAAAAATATTGTTTGAATCAAATATGGAAAATATTGAGATGATTAATAGAATGAAATCAAATACCTAAAATTTCTCCTCTATAGATTTGAATGTGACCTAGGGTGATCCCTTACACATTTGGCTCTTTAAAAAATTCTACCCACTCCAAATTATTTGTTGGTGAATGTCTCTTGCACAAATATCCTCTCTAAATTTTGACAAAAGAATGAAATAAAAATTAGGGTTTTCATTTATAAACACATACATTTAGAAAAATGAAATTCATGCTTACTTTTTCATTGCATATTTCAGTGCATTGATGATAAACGCGTGTGTTGTATTTTTTTGTAACTTAATTTTTTGGTGCACTATATAGTTTAAAGTGCACAAACAATTCAATTGATAAAATACAAATGCAAACCTCCACAATTAAATTTTGCATAGTTTTTCTCTTTACAAAGGAAAAAACAGAGGTCACTCTTGATAAAAAAAATGCACAAGAACAAAAATATGATGGAAAAATTTCACTATCCAACTTCCATTGTATTCACACCAATGCTCTACATATTTATAGTAAATGGGGGATGCCACCTCATAGAGAGTTTTTCTCCAGATCCTAAAATCATGCATGATGAATAGACTAGACAATCCCAACTAACTCACGTAGTCATCATTGAGGATAAATGACTATTATCCTAAATGATTAATATAAATAATGGTGACAATAAGACAATGATTTCTACAGTAATCCATAGACTAACATTCCCCCCCTCAATCACAAGTCTAGCTATCTGTACCAACTAAGTTAAAAGTTGATATCATGGATTTTCTAAAAGCTCTGATCTGAGATTAAATGAAAAATCTTCTTGAAAAACTATAAATCTAGATGATGATTGGTTCATTTGAAACGAACTGGAATAGAGTTGAGATATCGAAGTGAACAACTGCAATGTCTGAACATTCCCTGATTGCTTGACAATTCGATCATTTTGCCAAGTATTTGATCTAAAAGAACCTGATGTCTTCTGCTAATTGTTGAACATGTAGTATCACCACTCTAATATCAATGTATCACTGATAGTTCTCTCTGAATATATAGTTTGGGATGACCACTAGCCAATTGATACCATGTGTCTGGCGGTTTTGGATGACCACTAACAAATTGACACTTTCAGGTGTCCAACAACATCCAAATGTATCATGTGTATGATTTAATTGCAAATCATTGAACCATAATTCTACCAAAGTATTCTAGCTACAAAGGTCTGATGATGGTCTTGGAAAGAGCATTATGAACCTATTGCTTTGAAATCTGTGAAATTTGATTTACTACATGTTGTTGCATCATTGAAAGGTTTTCTCCATTAAATTCAAAAGAAAACTCTTGAAATGTAGGTTCATCAAAAGATTCATCTTCATCTGCATCTAAAATTGTGTTTTTGAGTTGCTCTTGCACTGAATGTTGATATGTATCATCATCATTATCATCATCAAACATAGGTTTATTCTAAAAAAGGACTAGTTCAAAACACTGCATATTTTTTTGTTGAAGTTCATCTTGAAGAAGCTGAGTCTGAGTTAGAAGTAGTTCTACTTTGGCTTGCGACACTTGAAAACAAGTTAGAACATGTTGAATAGTTTCTTTGTTTAATATCATTGTGTTGTATTCATCAATAATTATTAGAGTGTTCAGTAACTCTAATAATTCTAGATTTCACTACATTTGAAGAACTAAAAGATGCCTCCTTGAACTTCACACTCGCTTGAACTTGTTCGCTTGATTTTTCATTGCAACTGGCTGAGGATGTTGGATATCACTTAAAATGCACCCCAAAGTATTACAATGGTTTGAGTTTTCACCACTCAACCTTGTCAAAATTGACTTAGAATTCAATGTCTCAATCAAGTCTAGAGTGTTAGGTTCAACTGAAAATGCACCCGAAAAATACAATTCAACTCAATTTAAGTTTGATTTCACAGTTACAAATAAAATATTGCAAGTAACGAATGATCTCGAATGCTTAACCGTGCTTCATTCCCATTGCTCTTGATGTCTAGTGTAGAATCATTTGTTGAACACTGATGTGATTGATATCTTGACTATGTGTGGCAACTACTTGATTACTTGTACTTTGATTGTATGTGCTTTAATTTGTGAATTAATTATGTGCCTTGCTTGCTTTGTATTCCATGTGTATTATTGTATGAGAGATTACATTTGTATTTTAAGGCCGTAGTCTAAACGTTCTATGAAATGACTATTTTCTGATGATATTTTTCGAGGACATTTGCCCGAAATATTGCCATAAATTGTTAGATCCGCAAATTTGAGTGATTATTTCTATAGAATCTAAGTGCCCCAAGGGTTTTTCAACATGATGAATCCATTTATGCATTCAGAAATGGATTTTAAACGACAAAAAATAGAAAATTTTGTGCAAATTTTTATCGTCAAATTCCAACGAAAAAACATTTCCTAGAACATTTAGAGAACACCTATTTTAAGTGTCACAACTAGACACAAAAAATCATAAGGAAAAAAGAAAGTATCCACCATCACACAAGCACAAATTTTCCTTAGATCACCTTGTTCGATTTTAGGCCAAGTCTAGGACAAAGGACCATCACAACACTTTGATTTTATTATGGTATTCTTATTGGTATCACAATGATGCACCCATACCAATTACAAACCTTGAA
>SNQJ01S0155846.1:14181-36569 GCA_010110895.2 Picea sitchensis | reverse complement strand
ATCACATTTGAGATAGTCTACCAAGTCATCAATAAGAAGGATTGGATCATTATTATTGACTATGATTTTTTTCATGGATCTATAGTCAATAAAGAGTCACTATGTCCCATCATTCTTCTAAACCATCATAGTTGGGCTCCTATAGGGTGAGGCACTTGGTCATATATGGCCCTTTTGTATTATCCCATGAATTTGTCACCTGATATCTTCATTCTCTAGAATAGAGAATCTATACTAGGTAGAGGGGAAAATGGTGTCAAATATATTATGTACTTTACCTAATGTGCGAAGGTACTCCTATCACAGGGAGGAGGGAAGGGGTGGTCACCTTAGAAGTCTATCAAATGCTATTTCAATGCATCCATGGGTTATTTATTATTATCAATATATATTTTTATAATGGTGAATAACTAGGGGTTTGAGGGGACTTTAAAATTATATAGAACTCAAATTTTTAATTATCGATACTATTTATGGTAACAAAATGGTAAAAGCACAAGGGGATATTAATCATTATAAATTGATTTACCACTAGGGGACTAGATAAATATGAGGGAGATGTGTTAAATTATAAAATTAGGGTAAATTTTTATAAGTCCATGAATGCACATGTTTTGAAATTATTTTATTAAATTGCCCCCTAATTCTCATGGGTGAGGTGAATATGCCTTTGTACTTTTCCACCAATTTATATACTTGTTTGTGTTGTATCCCAATCAAAACTCTTGAAGAAGACTTGACAGTGGTGATCATGTTTCTTTCTTCTTGGGGCCTAGGAATAAAGGGAACAAAGCTTCCAAATTGAGAAATCAATTTCTTGCACTACTTAGTAGTGATTAGAGAGACTATGGTAGTAGGGGATACCATTGGTACCCAATAAGATTGATATCTTAGGGTGATGATGACACCATAGGGTTTGTAATGGTAAAGAACATGACACTTCCATATATAAGGAGGACAAAGCAAAATATCAAAAAATTCAAATGTAGCTACATCACATAGTACCTTGTTTTTGAAGGAATTTATACTATTTCTTATGCAACAATGTTAATTGATGAATATAACTTAACCATCATTCAATACCTCAATGATGTATGGATGATTATGAAGCATCATTGAAGAATTGTTATTTTGACCATTTGTGATAATATTAATTTATTTTGGTTTCCACTCTCAACAATGAAATGTAGAGTCATCCCCTTTATCTACATGTCTTGGAAATGGTAACACTTTTCCAGCAGAAAAATTTCTCAATTATATTAAAATATAATTTTCTTCACTTAACAATATTACAAAAGCCTTTTCCATCATGAAAAGTGTCATGTATCTAGCAGTGATCTATATCCTTTTATATGAAAGAAAAATTTCAATGTCATACATTAAACCTCATAAGAGCATACAAGATTAAGGGAGTAGTAATAATTGAACTGTAAGGTCCAAAAAATACAACGAGAGTCACATAACTATATCTATATCTGGAATACAAAAAAAGTGAAAATTATGTAAATATATATCAGCCTCCAAGATTCTTAGACATTAGGAGTTAATAGAGATTTAGAAAGTGTGTAGGGCCCACATGCTCATCTAACCAGTGATTATAAGTGAACGTGTCGACTTGTTTCTAGAGAGTAGTCTTTGAGAGGGCATCCTCTTCCTTGTTATGCTCCCCAAATGTATGCTTGTAACTGATGTTCTTGAAAGAAGAGTGCAACTCTCTAATTATGTCCATCCAGTCCAGAAGTGAGGAGACCTGGAGCTTTCCTTTTTTGTTTATCCAATCAATAAAAAATTTAGAATCCCCAATGATCTGTATATCCTCGATATTAAGTCTGGAAGACAAATGGAGGGTTTCCCAAACCCCCAGTAGCTCCTCCCTAGTATTGGTACCAGGACCATAGTTGAAAGTCCAACTATAATATGAGTTCTTAGAAATCCTTAGTAAGCCTCCTTCATCACTTTGTTGACCATCTGATTTTGCAGCACCATCAAACCATCATGTAGTCAAACCCTTTATGATATGTGTCTTTTATTTTACTTTGATAGTTTCCTTTCTCTAGTGAGCAACTTTCCAATTTGAGTACATACCAAGAGTTTTATAGACCACTGTTGTTGAGGAAGGCACCATGTTTGTGAAGACTTTGTTGTTTCTTTCCAGCCATACAAACCAAAATATTAATGGAGGAAGAGATCAATGTGATCTCTCCTTTTTTCTCTAGTTATCAAAACATTCTATAATGGTGGTCCCATCCCAAGCTGATGTTAAATTTTGATCAATAGAAATCTGATCCCAAACCTGTCTTGTGAAAGGGAAACTGACGAAGAGATGGAAAACTGTCTCGACCTCCCTAGAGCAGAGTTGACAGATGTTAGGTCCAACCCAACCTTTTCTTTGTAGTGTGTCCCAGGTGAGTATTCTATCCTCAATGGCTAGCCAAATAAATAGTCTAATTTTCTGTGAAATGTTCCATGACCGTAGTTTTTTCCTCCAGCCAACCGTGGTATGTATCCAAAGTGAATTTTTGATAGTTGTATAAAGATTATGTACATAGATACGACCCTATAAGTCTCCCCCTATCCACAAGAGATCATCCTCTTTTTCAAGAAGAAATATAACAAAGCTCATGAGATCCCTGCAAAACTTGTCCCATTCCAAAGCTAGATCAACTGGGAGGCCAATGTCTATGCTAGATTTCCAGCAATTCGATATGGACCCAATTCTGGAGTTGTCTTTTGCTTGGAATAGGTAGTAGATGTTTGAAATGTGTAGCAAATTTAGAAGTAGGGGAGATAAAATGGAGGAGGCCCCCAGTCCCAAGATGCGATCCTTACCAATAATGATGGAATGTCCATATCTAGGGATCCATGAGAGCCAATGTGTAATCATAAATGATGATCTTACCAGATTTCTCCAAGTATGTGATGTCGATCCCACAACAATTGATGTTGATCTAAACCAAGTGGCCACTGAATAGTATGGGACATACTTGTCTTTAATGATAGTATGCCAGATACCCTCTTTAGTTATCACACACCATAGCATGTTTGCATCCAGTGCTTTATTAAATTGTAGTATATTTATGAGTCCCCAGCCTCCTTTGTGTTTTGGATTTGCCAATGCATCCCAGCTATAGAGATGAAGGTGGTTTGATTCAGAGAAACCTGTCCAAAGAAAATTGAAAGCTAATTTCTTGAGCTTGTGAAGTACAGTGACAGGTATTGCTTGTAAGGCCATCCAGTAGACTGGTTTTCCTTCCAGTACTTCTTTGATGAGAGTAAATTTACCTCCTAAAGAGAGCCAACGGTTGCACCAATGTCCAATCCTTTTTTCACCTTAGCCACCAGCCAATTCCAATCAAATATTTCATATGAGTCTGTTTTTATAAAATATCCAAGATAGTTGAGGCCTGCAAAGAGTTGCACAAATGTATGGGTAAATATATCTTTAAGTTGGTTCAGTGTTTGTTCCCGGATGTTGGCATAATGGAAAGTTGATTTGGACCAATTTATCTGCAAGCCAGTGGCCCTGCAGAAGGTGTGTAGGATGCTCTGGATTTCCTCCCATTCCTGAATGGAATCATTAGTCATAATAAGGATGTCATAAAAAAAAATAGATGTAGGATCTTTACAATCCTAGATACTTTAACTCTTGGAAGCTTTCCTTGCAACTGACCATGTTTTAGGAGTAGGCTTAAGCCTTTTATAACCAGAATGAACAGTAGAGGGGAGAGAAGGCAACCTTGCCTCAGTCCTCTACCACTATGAAAGAAGGGTGAGGTTTCCCCATTAATAAGAACAGAGAAGGTTGCACTGGATACACAACTCATAATCCACTTGATGGTTGTCAAACTGTAACATGATTGAACCAAAATCAAGTGTAGGAAATCCCAATCATTGTAGTCAAAGGATTTTTTGAGATCAATTTTAAGAATTAGAGCCTTTGAGTTTTTTTCCTTAATGATGTGTAGACATTCTTGTGTCGTGTTGATGGCGTCCAATATATATCTACATTTTAAGAAGCCCAAATTTTCGCCCGACAGAGATCTCGAGAGGACTGGATTTAGCCGATTTGTAATAATCTTTGCGATCAGTTTGTATCACAAATTGCAAAGTGCATTTGGTCTGTAACCACCAAAAGATGTAGGTTTATTTTCTTTTGGAATCAGAGTTAGGAAAGTAGATTTTAATGATCCATACATTTTTCCCCTCAATCTAGAATCTTCTACCATTTCTAGAAGATCATCGCCAACTAGCTCGAAGAAGTGGAGAAAAAATTCGACTGTCCAGTCGTCCAGACTTGGGATTTTATCTTTGGAAAATAACTTTAAGACATCTCTAACTTCATATAGTGAATAGGGACATTCCAAAAGGTAAGTGTCCTCCAAAGTAATCGAGCGTGGGAAAAGACCAACCACCCTAACCGAATCTTGAATTAAAGTATGATTAGTTTCCCCATAGAATGATTTAAAATGGTTTGTTGCTATTGTTTTTAAGGCCTGTTGTCCCTTGTGGATGATTCTAGAATCATCATTGATTTCCCAGATATGATTTTTATTTTTTCGAGAGCTTGCATAGCGATGATTTTTTTTTTTTTTATCACCGCATTTTATCCAGATAGCCCTGTTGTGTTGGCGCCACATAGATTCTTCTTCCAGAAGGATCTGATTATGTTCAGATTCCATTCTGAAATGGTAACACTTGCTTTTGCCTCCCCTCGAAAGGAAGATATCTCTTAGATGATACATGAAAACATATTTAAAGGAGAATCTAATAGTTGTGGACTCACGGTCTTCAACTTTATAGATCGTGCTTATGATATTATTGAGATAATGCTTGTGATTCTCGCGATCACATTGTGTACATGAGTATGTTGGTATGTTTATATTCATGGCATGCTTACAATATTCGTTAATGGAATACCAACACATGAATTTGGATCGAATGGCAACATGGAGTGTATGAGGATGCTTCAAGAGATGGAAATGAAATATGATGGAGAAGAGGATACGTTGAAAAAACCAAAGAGAAACATATGCTAGAGAAGAAATAAGTTGTTGACATAAGAGAGAGCAATTTATTTATCTACCAAAGAGGAGAGAAATTTGCAAGGAAAATGTTGTAGACTAAGTGACGAATACTACAACGAGTGAAGTAAAAAACTGATGAAGGGGTAACCTTGATCTAGTAATTTTTATTTTGTGAAGAAACCAACAAAATAATTAATAAGAGGCAGTCTATGTGTGATTGTTGTTTCAAAGAGAGGGGAAGGTGTGACATGTTGAGTGGGGACTCCATGTTGTGTGGTTTCAAGCACTAAATATGTTCATTACACCTAGGCACCATACTAGACTATAGATAGAAAGCAATTGAAGATGCCTTTGCCAAGACATGGCCCAATGTTGACGATGAAAATGATGTGAAAGAGACATAGAACAATAGTTGTTGTAGCAGAAAGAAAGATGTTGCAACAAGAGAATTGCAAAAGAAGACAAAGAATTGTAGTGGGAATTGAAGTTGTGATTGAACCTTGTAAGCGTGAGGACATGCTCTTTTTAATCACATAGAGATCAATGTAATGAAGTATCATCCCCACCAATAAGAATATATCTCTTAGAGGATTCATGAAGACATATTTAGAGGAGAAGCTAGTAGTAGTGGCATGCATTATCATTATATTGTTTGGGGGATGCATATTTAAAAGTCAATGTAAATACACAAGCAAGAGAAATTTATGAGACATCAAGATTTATGCAAGATTTTTGGAGAGTGGATCATGGATTTAGTTCATGTGTAAGGTAAGGCATTGTGTTTGTGAAGCTATGACATTTTTTATGCCAAATTGACACTGATATTGAAAGTTGGTGTTATGTTCAAAGACGATGTTGCAAACAAAAAATTATAAGAATTCTCTGGAGATTATTCCCATTGTCCTTAAAATTTTGTGCTTATGATTTTATAAGATGATGCTTTTGATGCTCATGATCACATTTAGTACGAGTACACTTGTAAGTTCATATTCATGACATAATTCCCATTTAATTAAATTTGGTCTTATCACCTAGAATCTAAGTCGTGAAAGTGTTAATATTGGATTTGAAAGTGTGATTATCGAGTTCCCAAACTGTCAATATCGGATTTCGAAAGTGTGAATATCAGATCCAAGAAAGTGAAAATCAGATTCTCAAAGTGTCCAAAAGTGCTAATTTAAATTCTAAAAGTGTAAATTTTGATTATGAAAATGTCAATATCAAATTCCAATATTAATGTAGAACTTTTTATTTATATATGTACATGCATATCACTATGATATACATTTCTTAATATATCAAAATTTAAGATAATTAAAATAGAAACAAGTGTTGTCATTTCATTGAAGAGTTATTTTTATAAATGTTTAAAGCAATATACAATAAGGATCCATACGTATAAATGAGGAGTATGAGTTAGTCTATCACCTTATTTGTAAACATTATAACTAGATTAATGTAGAAATATTCATAAATCCCACATCTGGTGACATGAGAGAAGAGAAGAACTAGACTGCAATAGCTTTAACTCAAGCAATATATAAATAATATTTACTGATGATTTATGAGTTCTTACATGACGATACACATCATCAAAAAATGAAAATTATGGAAATCATCATATCTCTCAATCTCGCCATTATATTCCATCTATTCTCATTGTTCCTTAATCATTGCAAATCACTTCCTAATTATTTTAGTTTTTTTTATCCTTTCCATATTGCCTTTGATTATCATGCCCATATGATTCTATTCACATCAATGAATGTGGTTCCTTCTCTTCCAACATCCCACTGTTGAGTTTTATTTAAACAATTTTTGTATAAGTCTTTTTTTTTTCTCATCGTTCTAGTGGAATTGCACCATTAAACCTCTACCTTGTATGTCCAATATTATCATCCGAATCTAAGTGAATATCTCAATAAACATTTCCCTTTACCCTACCCAACCATATTGTGTAATGTGGGTCTGATGACCAAACTATGAGTGTGTATCCCTCGATAACATCATCCTTTTGAGGGAATTTATCTTTGGTCTTGTTACATAGAGGTTCAATGTAGTGATCCTCAATAGTAACACCTAGCCATGGGAATTTGAGGTGGTTGTAAGGCCTTTTTGTCACTTTGAATCCCAATAACTTAATAAGGTTGTGATTATTTCTTGTTATAGTTGAGGCCATGCCATTTAATTGTTCTATTATTTTCACCTTCAACATGGAGCCTACTTTTTCATCCACCTTTTTTTTCTTTTTTTTCTTGTTAGAAAAGGTGTGTCATACACCTTGTAGTTAATGGTTTTAGAATATGTCAAAACTGCTATAGGTTTCCAACCCCAAGTTATGGTAGTTATTTCATGCAAGAAGTAATGTTTTTAGTAAAAGACAAAAAAACATGCATTAATTGATTTTTTTAGTAAAAGCCAAAAATTAAGCATGGAGGAATGATTTGTAGTAAAAGCCAAAAATCATGCATGAAGTATTATTTTTCAATAAAAGCCAAAAATTATTGTTGGTTTCCAGCATATGGAATTATAAACCATAAATGGTTTATGGTTTCTTTCTTCTTATTTATTGAGTTCTTGGTTGGAGGTATTGAGAGAGAGAGGTTATTGAAGGTACCATTATGCTAGCAAAATTTCCCTAGAACCTTTTGTTGATCACTCCTATTAAGAGCACAACAAGTTTGAAAGTGTATTGCAACCTTTGTTAGTTATTGAATATTTCATTGATCTTGCTTTGGAATGTGGGGTTTTTATCCCAAAAGGATTTTCCCTGGGAAATAACAGTGTAATGGTTACATGTTTTTGTGTTATTTTTTTTTCTACAAGTGTTTGTTTAGAGTCTATACACATTCTTCTCTCATTGATTAGAGTAGGAACCATATTCTACACTTCTTCGGTCTTTAACTTGGCATTAGAGCCTAAACAACTCAAATCCTAGGTGTTAGGGACACAGGTTTTTTATCTAATCCTGGTTAAAGTGGGAGCTTGTGTATAAGAAAACCTTGTTGTAGGAAAATGGTGAGCATGTCAAGACTAGAAATGGAGAATTTTAATGACACTAACTTTGATCTATGGAAAATCAAGATGGAGGATTTTCTCATAGATCGAGATCTAAGGGTTATAGTATCTGGAACCAAACCCTCTACTATGAAGAATGAAGAAAGGATAGTGTTGGAGAGAAAGGAAATAAGCGTTATCAAGATTTGTTTGTTAGATTCAGTGTTATTGAGAATTTCTAAAGAACCCACTATGAAAAAACTTTGCGCGAAGTTGGGAGACCTATACCAAGCTAAATTGTTGGTTAATAAACTTGTTTTCCAAAAATAAATTGCACACCTTGAGAATGGGTGATGGTGATTCTATATCTGAGCATTTGAATATTTTTAATACCATTTGTGACCTAGTTGATCGCAATTGGAATGAAGATGGATGAGAAGGATCATTCCAAGACCCTTTTGTATTCTTTGCTATATTTGTGGAACAACCTAGTAAGGGCCATTGGAATCATTGTAAGGAATTTAGTGCTTGATGAGGTCGTGGCTACTTTCCTCTTAGAGGAGATGAGGTGAAAGGACTTTGAATCCACCAACACAGACTTAGTTGTTCATAGAATATCAAGACAAAAATAAAAGAAGAGGGACAAGGGAATATCCAAATCCCATGGGAGATAAGTGTCCTGGAAAGTCCAAGGAAAGATGTTGGAACTGCAACAAGGTTAGGCATTTCAGAAGAGACTGGAAGGAAGAGATAAAGGGAGAAAAGAAGAAAAAGATTGAATTTGAGGATGAATTTGAACAATCTTAATGAGAGGATGGTGGAGATTCCTTTGTTGTGGCCTTGGAAATACATACATGTAATATGCAACTAGAATTCCCATCAAGAGTGGTTTTTAGTGTATGAGAAATATGATGGTGGGAAGGTATACGTCAATGTTATTTCTCATTTCATCACATTTTTTCATGGTAGGGTCTTGATTATATTCCTTGATGGTAGAGTGAAGGGATCAATGGATTTATGCACATTCTAGATTTTTCACGGAACCTGCTATTAGTAACCACACTTAATGATGTAGGTGTGCAAGTTTATTTTCTCTAATGGAGGGTGTAAGATGGTATGTGGAGCTATGGTGATCACCAAGGGTGTTCATGTAGTAACTTTGTTTCAACTTGATGCATGCCTTGTTCAACATAATAATCTCTAATTCCCGTAGAGAAGAGATCCATAGAATATATATCTTCATAATCAAAACCAACAACAAAGAGGAGTGTTGTATCTACTCCTGGTGGTCATGCTTTTGGGTGCCAAATGAACTCTTCCTTTAAAGAGAGAGTTACTAGTGGAGAAGATAATGTTATGGCACTAGAGAATGGGCCATATATGTGATAAGGGAATGCAAGCCTTGAAAAGATAAAAACATGTTGAGGGATTGAATAATTATACTCGTGAACTTGACTTATGTGAGCATTTCGTATATGGAAAATAGAACCATGTTCAATTTTATTCTAATTCTCATAAACCCTTTAGGTTGTTGGACTTGGTTCATTATGATTTATTTGGTCTTGTTAAAGTTCCTTCAATTTATGTTTTTTTGTATTATGTATCGTTCATTAATGATTATTCTAGAAGGACATGGGTATATTTTCTCAAAATTAGTAAATCCAAGGACTTTTGTCGGTTTAAGGAGTTTAAGGCTCTCTTAGAAAATTAGACTTGTGGAAATATTAATGTAACAGCATGTTTCCACCAGTTTGTAAATATAACTATATTAGCCAAGAGATTGTGGCAAACTCAATATGTGTGAATATTTGATTGGATGGACCTTTGTATAAAAGGTAAATGAATGTAAATTATGTTATTTACTAAGAAATGGATAAGTGTTGCATGACTGTTGGTGGACCTTTGTATAAAAGGTAAATGAATGTAAATTATGTTATTTACTAAGAAATGGATGGGCATGTACGACTGTTGGAATGGGGTGTACTAAGAAAGACCACTAATGCTATGTGAAAGTAATGGTGAAGGGGACCGGGAATGGTTGCGTTAACCTTCACCAAACTAGTATCTTACTGGATTTAATTACTCAGGACCAGATCAATCATTTGACCCAGAAATGAATTACAGTCAGGCTGGTAGGTGGGAAGACCTCCTCAATATTTAATGAGGGGATGGGGCAGAGTACCCATATGTAAGGATTTCATACCTTACCACAGACTGGGAATGTGGATCACACACAATCTTGTTGAAGAAGGAAAGAAAGGAAGGTGTGGTGGGTTAGAGGAAGACCTACGAAGAGCGCAGAGACAAGAGATTAAGCTCTCGAGTTCAAGGAAGAACTGAGAAAGGAGTGTTCTGGTCACAGGAAATGGTTGAGAAGGTTACGATACAAGATGATAAACGAGGTTGGTCTTCCTTCCTTGGTATCATGTAAACCACTGCCAAGATCCTGCGGGAGGAGGAGAGTAACCTCTGTCCATACTGTCCTTGAGTCGGAAGAAAGGATTTCATCGCAGAGCATCGTGGTCTAGCTCAAGGGTGGCTGGTCATAAATTAATTAGGAGTGACTGAGTTTGTAGTTGGGTGGAAATAGGCACCCCTTTCAACAGTCGCTTCGCGTTATTTGGTTTTGATAAGTATTTTCCTTGTTTTTTGTATTGATCTAGAATAATGGATGAATGCTTGGATTTATACATATGTGTATTTATAAATAACTTCCATGTGGAATGGTTATGAAATGTGTATGCCTCCATCTCTTTGTAAACTTACATTTCTGATTGATAGTCTATATGCCTAGCTTAGATCCTAAGGATTCTTGGGACATAAGCTTGTAGACGGTCGAGATAAGAGGTATCATGTTTACCTGAACCTGCCCTTCTAAAGAGGATACCTCTTCCAGAACCCTATCGGGCGACCGGAAATCAAACCCAAAGTCCTTAACCATTTCATGATAGAGCTTAGGAAGAATAGAGAAGCTCAAGCCTTGAAAAGAGGAGGTATCTTTGTTAGGAAGACGAACGAACGAGACCCGTTTGAGAGGACCCATATGACCAATACCTAGGAACCTTGGACTAAGCCTACGGAAGCTAACTCCTCCTGGGTTCGGAGCTCCGGATGTCTAGGACTTCGGAGTATGTCTGACTTTGTTAGCCTTATACTAGATAAAGGTAACTGGGAGACTCGATTTCCCGTAAGGTTGACCGGCATTAGGAGGTTCCCCAAGGGTTAGGTGGACCCATCCTGCCAACTAAACCGGGAGAAAAAACTTCAAAGGTCGGAGCCGCGAAGGGCCTGGAGATGTAGATCGAGGGACCCTCCAAGTTCATTGCCAGTTGTTGATTTATCGGGGATGCGTGGTGCTAGCCCCTTAAGTTTGGAAGTCAAGAAATTTGGGAGATAAGAGGAGGTTGCACCACAACACTCCTAAATGTTGAATCCCCAAGGTAACCAGAACTGTAGATCTATAAATCTACGTGGCCGGATCTCGACCATGAGATCTGGGGAAGGTTAAAGGCTTGTCAGTCTAGGGTGATGTGGTGCAGTGACATCACCCTGGGCGACGTGGACCCCATCTTGGTGTGCCTCGTGTCCCTCTGACCCCTCCTACATGTCAGTTCTTGATACGTGTCTTCCTAGACAACGTGGTTGGTGAACTGACCAGGACTCTGAGAGTCTGGGACTTCGAGACTCTGAAGGATCTAAGATGTAGTATAGTAGAGAGACTGAACGGTCCGAAGTTAGGAGCCATGTGGTGATATTACGGGACTTCGTAAGTTTGGAACTCTGGGTGGTCTCGTGGGTAGACAGTAAATAGGTGGTAAGCGCTAAATCCCTCCATAGATGACATGGGAAGAAAAGAGTAAGTCTAGTCATGAGATCGAACTGAGAATGGTCTTCCACCGTGGAGGAAGGAAATTGGAAATAGTATGTGTGAGGTGGATCCACGTGGGCGCCACGTGGCCCTCAACCAATAAATGCCCAAAGAACTTTAGAGAGATATATCTGTCAGTTATGGGCTTAGTTACGAGCATGGAGACCATGGTTAGAAAACTATGGACGAGTAGAGTGTAGTAGAAACCTCGAATGAAGGACTTGATTTCTTAAGGAGAACGAAATTTTGAGGCCCCATCCCTAGGAAATCCCCTCATGGGTTGAGTGTGTTACAATTAAGGTGTTGAGGATTGATAATGGCATTGAGTTTCATTTTGAAGAGTTTATTATCTTCCATAAGGAGAATGACATAGAAAGATATAAGACAACTCCACATACCCCTCATAAAAATGGAGTTGTAGAATGTATGTACAAGAAGTTGATGGAAAATACTAAGAGCATGCATAGTGAATATGACTTAGAGTAGAATTTCTTGGTAGAATAAGTTGCTACTACATGTTATGTGATAAAACAATATCCTACATTATCCCTTGTGGGCAATACCACTATGGAGGTTTGGATGGGAAAAAGGCCCTCACTTCAACATATTCATGTTTTCGGTTGCGAGGAATATGCTCATGTTCCTAAGGAGAAACTACGAAAGTTGGCTAACAAGGAAATGGAATGTATCTTCATCAGCTATGTTATTGGTGTGAAAGGGTACAAGCTTTGGGATCCTATTGCTGATCAATTTTTATACAACACAAATGATTTTTCAAATCATTTAATTGTTCGCCCATAGTTGTGCAACCAAAAGAGGATGAGAAGAAGTCATTTTTTCATCTACCACTTGTTATCACATCAAATCGTCAAGGGTCACAAGTGACATTCATGAGCATAGGCGAACAGGCAGGTGCAGTTTTCCATGATGAAGATCCCCTATGCATTTCGATTTAGTACCATCTCTAAATGTGGTTGGAAGGATTCCATAGTTGGCAGAAAGATAAAGATTTGGTGGGGGCGCTAAAATAACAGGTGTGTGCATATCGCAGATCATGACCAGATCAATGTCCACAAGTCATTTCGGTGCCGCAACATGCATGAGCATTAAAATTCCTTGAGCGGGCATTGCTTGTCCATTTTATGTGTTAAAACATTCTTGTACTAAGCTTTGTCTATTTAACCTCCATTCATAAACCTACCTTCACAAAACATTATGATGGGTGTTGGGCTTATCCTCCTGCAATATGAGGGTGCCTCTCATCACCAACATTCATGGATTCATTTTCGGGGAAATATTTGAAGACATTTCCCTGGGATTGAAGGACAAAGAAATTATGATTCTGAAGGTGCATCAAAAATCAATACCTTGAAGATTGCAACGTGCACTTGGCGACTCCACTGTTTCAGTTGTGGCTCCCAAAGGTAGACACATGAGGTCTACTCCACAGCTACCTCTGGAAACACTTGAAGCTGACCCAGAGAAGATTATCAAGAAAGGAAATACCTCTCAAGAATAGATTTCAGTTGTTGTACTAGGTGATTTTGGTAATTTACATGATTCTTCTTTTAAAACTCCAATAGTTGTATCTAATTCTCCTTTTATACCATCTGTTGGAGTTTCCAAAATTTTATATTTTGAAACCTCTCCTATTGAACTTCCCCTTCTGGTCTTCATTTGGAGGGAGAAATTTTTGAAACCCTTGTTTCCCCTGATATTGTAAAGTGGTTTAGACCTAGGAGCTTAGAAGATTTTCCCACTTTGGGTTTTCCTACTCCTTCTCCTATCAAACTTGTTGTATCTAAAGAGGGGGGGAATTATTTTCCTTTGAAACCTGTACCATTCTCCTCCAACACTCAACGATTTCCCCTTTCCTCTAGAAACACAGCTGCAGACCTACCTGTCCAAACTTCATCTCCCCCTTGTTCTTCTACAGTTCACATCCCAATGGCAAGTGATAATCTTCCTAGAAATGGGATGGATGCCATAGTGGATGCTAGATATGCCCCTCTTGTTTTACATCATCCTATGAATGCTCTCCCAGTTGGAGACTACGTTAAGTACATGCCCAAGTTCACAGGAGAGGACGACATAATTGTAGAAGAACACCTTTCATCTTTTTATAGTTATGCAGATAATCTTAACATTGAAAATGAAGATGTGTGGATGAAAGTTTTTGTTCAGAGCCTTGATGGTGAGGCTAGGAAATGGTTTAGGGGGTTGACTCGTGGATCTATTGATGGGATTGAAGATATGGATGATTCGTTCTTGAGACAGTGGTGGGATAAAAAATATTTTCTTTATTATATTACAGAATTTGGGTCACTTAAGAGAAAAGAGAGGGAATCTGTTTCAGACTTATCAAAGAGGTTTAACAAGATGTACAATAAGATTCTCACTGAAATAAATCCTACACAAACCTCTACCAAGATTACTTATGCCAGTGCTTTTGACCCAAATTTTTACCTCCTGTTGAGAGAAAGAAGAGCTACCTCTTTAGCTCATATGCAAGATGCAGCCCTTGAAGTAGAATCTAATATATTGGCAGCTGACAAACTTAGGAGTAAATATGATAGAGACAGAAGAAAAGGTAGGGTTGAATATTCAAACTCTGATTCCTCTGTTGCCTACCCTCAAGTGGATGAATTGACAAAGCTGTTAAAATCACTTTCTGTGAAAATGGAGAAAATGAAACTTGAAGGAAAGCAGAACTATAGGAACACCCAGAATGTTGATAACATGGGTAATTTCAAAAGACCCAATAATTCCCCTCGAATCATCCAAAGAGATAAAAGACATAGGGATAGGGATGATCAAAAAATCCAAGCCCCTCTCCAAAATAACCTGGTTATTGATGAAGAAGGAGAGGAAGAAGATGTTGATCCTGAAATCCATTGTCTTGGTGACACCTCTTTGTCTCCTCATTTAACCCAATCTGCATATGAATATTCTCTCATGGATATACAACTAAATGAATTAAGAAAAGGGGAAAGGACCAATGGAAATCCAAATAGATACAACCTAAGGTCAAAGAAGAAAGAGTGAAATCCTTACATTCCTTATCAGCCTACTAGAACAGACAATCCTGCTAAGGATGTGGCAGCTAGCAGCAAAGAAAAAGAGGCACAAAACCCCTAGGAAACGGTTAATATTCCTACCCCATAAGTTAAGGATATTTTGAAGCCTCCCTCCTCTTTTATCTTTGAGAATGAGATTCAAAAAATTAAAATCCATGTACCTTTTTTGGAGTTAATTAAGAATGAGGAGTTGGAAGGGTACCTTTCCAAAATGTTGCAACCTGAAAATTCATCTTATCCCACAGATTCAATCAACCTCCAAGATGAAAAACCAATTGTCATACTAGGACCTTTGGTAGAGGATAGGGATGACTCTTCCCCTCCTTTCTATACATCATTGAACATTCATGATAAAGTGTTGCACAATTGTTTGATGGATTCAGGGGCATCTCATAATCTCATGCCTAAGATTGTCATGAATGAGCTTGGGTTGGAGGTTACAAAAACCTACCATAACCTATACTCATTTGATTCCAGGAAGGTGAAGTGTCTTGGGGTTATCAAAGACCTGGTTGTCTCCTTGTTTCAATTGCCAATGAAAATGTGGCCATGGATATTGTGGTGGTTGATGTCCCCCCTAAGTTTGGGATGCTCTTGTCTAGATCTTAGATCAAAATGATAGGGGGGACTTTGCAGATGGATCTCTCATATGCCACCATTCCTGTGTTTGGGGGGCGACATAGAAGGATTTATAGGGAAGCACATATTTCTTACATTATCAATGATGAAGTAAATCCTACCAACCACCCCCTTTTTGCAATCAATATTGATTTAGGAACCAGTATGTTACATATCACTGATGCTCCTCAAGCACCTACTGAAATTAGAAAGAAACCTATTACCTCTATTTGGAAGATCCTCCTCCTAATACCTCTATTTGGAAGATCCTCCTCCTAATACCTCTATTTGGAAGATTTTTTTTTATGGAGCATCTTCTAGGGAGAGTGTTGGTGTTGGGGTATTCTTTATTTCCCCTACCCAAGAGACCATATCTCTGTCTTACAAACTTGAATTTGAAACAAAAAACAATGTGGCAGAATATGAGGCTCTTGTTTTGGGTTTAGGGATGCTAAAAACATGATGATTGAAGAGCTAGCAATGTTTGGAGATGTTGAGTTAATTGTTCGTCAAGTCAAAAACTGTATCAAGCTAAACACACCAGGTTGAGGACCTACATAAATGAAGTTTGGGATCTTGTTGATAGTTTATTCTTGGATTTTAATATTTCATTTGTTCCAAGAGAGGAGAACACTATGGAAGATTACTTGGATGTCTTAGCAAGTAATTTCAGGGTTCAGTTGCCCCCCAAACTCAAGTATGGTGTGGAAGTAAAGTATAGACCCTCTATTCCTAACAATGTCAAACATTGGAAGGTTTTTGAGGACGATCTTGAGATAAAAAGATTTATTGAGACCGTGGATGAATTTTTTTCTTTACATATTGATCAAGATCAAGATACTGAAGAAAGTCCTCATGCTGATATTTTTCTGAATAAAATTGTTGACCATCATATTGTTTAGTTACCCAGTAACCATATTCCAAAAGGACTTGTCCCTTTGGAGAGGTTGTTTGATAGGAATTATGTGGATGTAAATATTAAAGGTTCAATTGAAACTGTCGATGTGACTGAATGCAATTTAGGAATAGAAGAGGATCCAAAGTATGTTAAATTGTCTAACAGTTTGTCAAAAGAAAAAAGGGATGAATATGTTAAGATTTTAAAGGAGTTTGTTGATGTGTTTGCATGGAAATATGAAGATTTAAGAACATATGACACGAACATCATTGAACATAAGATCCCTTTGAAAGAGGAAACCAATCCTTTTAGGCAGAAACTCAGACAAATAAATCCCATGCCGCTACCTATTATGGAAAAATAAGTGAAGAAGTTGTTGGATGCCCAAATAATCATTCCTTTGAGATATTCAGAATGGGTGGCTAACTTGGTGCCTGTGAGGAAGAAAAATGGGGAAATCAGATTATGTGTTGATTTCGGGAATTTGAACAGAAGCTCCAAAAAAGATAACTACTCCTTGCCAAAGATGGAGCACATTTTGCAGAGAGTGACTCGTTCATCTAGGATGCATATGATTGATGGCTTCTCTGGATACAATAAGATCTTTGTCCTTCCTGAATATAGAGAGAAGACAACCTTCACTACTCCTTGGGGCACATTCGTGTATGCTAAAATCCCCTTTGGATTGGTGATTGCAGGAGAAACCTTCCAGCGAGCCATGGACATTGCCTTTATTAGGGAGAAAGAAAAATTTGTAGTCATCTATCTGGATGAAATTACAGTGTTCTCAAAATCTCACAAAGAGCATTGTCATCATTTGAAGAAGGTCTTCCTAAAGTGTAGACGGTTTGGTCTCTCTCTTAATCCTAAGAAATCTTTGTTTTCTATGAAGGAAAGTAAATTAATGGGGCACATTGTGTCAGCAGAAGGGGTAAGAATTGATCCAATCATAGTAGAGGCCATCCAAACCTTATCTTTTCCTAGATCTAAGAAAGTGGTTCAGTCTTTCTTGGGTAAAATTGATTTTCTAAGAAGGTTCATCTCTAACTTTGTTGAATTAGTGAAGTACATTACAACCATGCTTTGAAAGGGAAATGAGGTGAAATGGACTTCTGAGGCTCAAGAATATTTTGATTAGATAAAAAAGGCCTTGATTGAAGAACCCCTACTCATCAACCATGATTATTCCAAGGAGTTTCTGATATTTTCCTTCACCTCATTTGATACATTGGTTGTTGTTTTGCTACAGAAAAATGCAGAGGGGTTAGAGAAGCCTATTTCCTTTTTTAGCAGAGCATTGAGGGATGCAGAAATGAGATATGATATCATGGAGAAGCATGCATATGATTTGGTCAAAGCCCTCTAGGATTTTAGAATATATGTTCTGCATTCATATATTGTTGCATATGTCCCTTCAGCCTTAGTAAAAGAGATATTGATCCAACCTGACATAGATGGGAAGAGAAGCAAATGGATTGCTAAAATTATGGAATTTGACCTTGAAATAAATCCAACTAAATTGGTGAAAGGCTAGGGTTTAGCCAGGTTGTTGGTTGAATCAAATTGCAAAGCTTTTGGGGTTAGTTTCATGAACATTAACTCAAAAAATCATCAAGTTGATATTGTTGATAAAACATCTAATATCATCCCCATCTTGGAAGAATGCACTTGGTATAGAGATATTATATATTTTCTGTAGAAGTTACGGCCTCCTTATGGCTTGGACAAGAACAAGGTGAGAGATTTGAAACTCAAAGCAATCAAATATTGTCTCATTGATCAGGCTTTGTATTGGAAAGATCCTCTAGGAGTTATTTTGAGATTTATGGATCCAAAGGAAGCCCAAAGGGCCATAACCAATTTTCATGACAGCATATGTGGGGTACATCATTTCTGGAGGACTACAACTTATAAGATCCTCAGAGCTGGGTATTTATGGCCTAGCCTTTTTACTAATGTTTGTGCAAATATTAGAGCTTGTGTCAAATGCCAAAAGTTTTCAGGAAAGCAATAGCTCAAATCTTTTCCTTTGAAACCTATAGTGGTTTCTTGACCTTTTCAACAATGGCGTATTGACTTCATTGGAGAAATCCACCCAGCCTCAAGTGACCAGAACATGTGGATTTTGACTTCCACTGATTATTTCACCAAGTGGATAGAAGCCATTCCTACAAGGAGTGCCTCCCACAAGGTAATCATTAGCTTCCTTTAATATATCATGTCCATATTTGGTTGCCCAAGCAAGATTGTTACTGACAATGTTGCCTCCTTCAAAGCTAAACCATTGATCAAGTTCTATGAATAGTATGGTATTTCATTAATCCATTCTACTCCTTACTACCCCCAAGGAAATGGTTTGTAAGAGTCCTCTAACAAGAGCCTCATAAAGATCATCAAGAAATTGTTAGAAGACAATAAGAAAGCACGGGACTCAAAGCTAAAATTTTCCTTATGGGTTGATAGAGTTACAAAAAAGAGGTCACTTGGTGTTTCCCCTTTTCAGCTTGTGTATGGGGTTGAGGTTATCTTTCTTACTCATCTTGCCTTGTCTGTGGTAAAATTCGTCCAGGACTACCAAGGAGAACCTGATGATATGGTTAGGAGGATACAACAGCTGGTAGAAGTACAACAGGCTAAGGAGAATCCACTTGATAAAGATCAGGACCATCAACAGAAAATAAAACTAGCCTTTGACAAGAGGGTAAGCAAGGAATATTTTCAGCTGGGTGATCTAGTGCTCAAGTGGGATGCACCCAAGCAAGACAAAGGCAAACATGGTAAATTCAAAGCCTTGTGGATTGGTCCTTTCAAAATTTCTAAGGTATTTTCAAATAACACCTATAAATTACAGAACTTGGAGGATTCTGAATTTTTTGGTGGCCCTATCAATGGGCACTTTCTAAAAAAATATTTTCCTTAAGCCATGATTGGCTTTCAATCCATTGTAAATACCACTTTCTCTTTGATTTCTGTTTGAATAAGAGACTCCATGACCCAAAATCTAAGGAACTGAAACTGCTTGTTCTTGGCATCTCACAGAGAGCATGTCATCCCATGTGGAGATAATTTTATCACATGAAATCATCAAGGGTCACAGCTGACAGTCATGAGCACAGGAGAACAGGCAGGTGCAATTTTCCACGACGGAGATCCCCTGTGCATTTTGATTTAGCGCCATCTCTAAACATAGTTGGAAGGATTCTATAGTTGGCAGGCAGATAAATATTTGGCGGGGGCACTAAAATAGCAGGTGCACCCAAAACACAGATCGCGACCAGATCAACGGCCACAAGTCATTTCTGTGCCGCAACATGCTCGAGTGTTAAAATTCCTTGAGCAGGCCGAAATCCAAACCACGGTATCACGAGAGAGCTATGTGGTGGAAGGTGGTGCATTTCGAGCCCATAAGCGGTGTGGGTCCAAACCACTTTCAACGGCCCTGAAATCATGTGCTCGTCTAGCACCGAATCCAATAGCAGCATGTGGCCACCCTCTAGTCATCAAGTTGCGTCCCGATCCTGAGGAGAATCCAGTTAATGAATGAGGACTAGTATATGAAACCTCGATTCACTCCATAAATAGAAGGCATGGAAGCTCTGACCGAGGAGACAGAACTGTCAACCCGAGGTACCACGCTGCACGGTTTTTCCTGCAGGGCCATACTGATCTGAGTTTTTGTCTGATAGGAGGAAACATGCACAGTATGACAGAAGGATGCACAGACGAAAAGACTTGGACGGGATGTCCAGATGACTCTCCTAGTGATTTTCCACTGATCTAAGTATAAATAGATTAGTTCAAGATTTTTTTATGGTCGTCGAATGGTTTAGAAGACTTCCCTATTTTGTAATATTTTGATACCAGAGTTGTTCTCTGGTTATGTATGAGACCCGAGACTTTCTCATTAATAGAAGTCAGCTTCTTTCATCATCTTGTTTACTTTTTTGCTAAAACTCTCATGCATGGAAGATCCAGACGAGGTGTTGTAGTTGTATTATAATGGAGGTTTGATTATAATGTCGTTGTGACCTGTTTCAGTATTTTATTTCGTTGTCTTGTTTCCTCTTATGCTGAAATGCTCGTGCATGGATGATCCAGATGATTTGTTGTAGTTGTATTGTAATGGAGGTTTGATTATAATATTGTTGTGATATATTTCAGTATCTTAAACTTGAGTTCAAGAGTGCTCTTGTGCTTGATTTTTTCTTCACCAAGCTTCTTGAAGGTCGGATGCTCATGCCATACTTGTTCACCTTTCTCACTAAGTCTTCCTTATGCTCACCTTTATCCTTAAACCACTGACTGAAGTTAATGAGGACCTAATTTCCTTATGCATTGCTTGTCCAGTTTCTGTGTTAAAACATTCTTGTATTGAGCTTTGTCAATTTGACCTCCATTCATAAACCTACCTCCACAAAACATTTTGATAGGTGTTGGGCTTATCCTCCTGCAATCTAAGGGTGACTCTCATCACCAACACCACCCAAGACTAAGAAAGCTAAACCAAAAAATAATCTAGAATTTCATATTGGACCTAATGAGGATAAGATCTCAAAGACTTTGTAAGAGGAAGAAGAAACTCCACCTCAACCTTTGAGGAGTTCCATTCCATAAAGAAGGAAACTAGATAGGTATAATTATAGTCCACCTAATTTCAAATGTATATTTTCTTTATCAATTACCACTGATGATCCTAGAATCGTGAAAAAGGAAATGAAGATGGAAAACAATGAGTCATGAGATTGGCCATGGATGAGTTGATGGTTGCACTTAGGAAGAATGATACATGGGACTTGGTACCATTGATAGATGGAAAAAAACCCATTGGATACAAATGGGTGCTCAAGAAAATATGAGTTCATATGGAAATGTTGAAAAGTAGAAGGTGAGATTGGTTGCGAAAGTATATTCTTATATCAAGGGGATAGACTTTGGTGAATATTTTTCCCCATTTTCTAAATGTAATGACCCTAATTGGATAAATGTTTAAGAAATTATAAGTAAAACTAATTAGGGGATTAATTGGGTTAACAAGGTATTAATTAAACAAAGATGATTTAATGATATTAATTAAGTGAGTTATTAATTAATTAAAGGATATAATTGTGATTAATTAATTAATAATTTAACTACAAATTACATTTAATAAATTGAGTAAAAGATTTAATAGATTTATAATATATATTATAAAAAGGTTACGTACCCAACAAGGGATAACCTATTAATCCCGAGAGGATAAGGCATTAAAGAAGGGGATAAGAAATTAATAAGGGGGAGATAAGGAAATTAATGAGAGGGAGGAGAGTCGGTGAAGGAGGGATAAGGAAGGGAAGGAGAGTGACAGGAGGTATTCTACGGGAGTTGGGGGATGAATTTTGGGGAGCTGGGAGTATTGCAGAGAGAAGTGAAAATTCATGAGTGGTATTGAGACAGTGCACCGGAGTTGTTGGGGGTTTTGGGCACGGAGGGCCAGGATATCCGTTGATATCCTGGGGCTAGGGAGCTACCTAGTTGGCAAGGAGGACGGTTTTGGGTAGTGTTTTGCATAAGCGGGAAGGAAGAAAGTTGTGGACAACAGGAGGGATAATAGCATCAGATTCAGGTAATTACCAAGAATTATGCATTATTTTTGTATTAATTTGTTATTAAATTTTATTATTACGATGAATTTGATTGCGAATGTAACAAATGAAGCAACTCTTAAATTTTACTGTTGTGTTGTAACTCAATGGTTGTTTAAATTAATTCAACCATTACACTAAACTAACATCTACTAGGTCCTTGTTATCTATAGAAACAACTTTTGATTTAGAGATAGAACATATGGATGTGACGACAACATTCCTACATGGTGACTTGGAGGAGAATATCTATATGACTAGCTAGAGTGCCATATTAAAAAAGGT